>JBBBDQ010000951.1:1462500-1572500 GCA_037127315.1 Ascarosepion bandense
TGCGATGTCCGACAGATGAATGGTCACTTCTTTATTAATGTTTAAATACGGGACAGATGTTATTGGGCGACATTGAATATCTTGCCTTTTAAAAGTCTACAGCGAGTAAACAAAAGCAAACGCTCACACATCGAAACGAAAGAAAACAACATATATATATATATATATATATATATATATATATATATATATATATATATTCTAAATATATACTGTTAAATATAACAGACAATGAATTTCTATTATGTTTAATAATGAGCCGTTCTAAACATCGTATTTTGGCTTTAATTTCAAGTGAAAATAAAGACAAAAATTCTCCAACATTTGGATATTTTTTTATAATATAATGTTAACAGAACCATATATTTAAATACAATGTAATGTGCTATGACCAGATTTAAATGTGATTTTATTAAGTGTGGGTTGCTTTGATTAAATGTAGATGGTTTCCAATATATGAAGGTTCTTTTTACTGTGTGTATGAGTGAGTATTATTGTTGTTGACTAAAATGTGTCTAATATTGCCTACATGGCTATGTTTTTCTAAGAAATGTTGTCTAATTGATCTATGATTAGAAAGGTGACAGGTTAGTCTAAGGGAAAGCGTGATTGTAGTAAAACCAATATATGTAGTGGGATAATTATTAGATACAATCTCTGAACGGGCATGTAAATTGGTACAGGATTTAGTCGTGTGGTTGTGCACTTAGAAGCAAAATGATAAAAAAATATTCAAATGTTCAAGAATTTTTGTCTTTATTTTCACCTGAAATTAAAGTCAAAATACGATGTTTAGAACAGCTCATGATTAAACATAATAAACATTTATTGTCTGTTATATTTAACAGTGTATGTTTAGAACATTATCTGCTGCCTTGATACAATATATATATCTTTCTGTGTGTGTGTGTGTAGGTTAGTGTGCGTGCGCAAGCGCGTTATATTCAGCACCTCCAATTCGAATCTTTCTGTAATTGGTCTCTCCACTCGTCAGAAGGTGTCTGCACATTTAGACCAATTATCCTTATTTTCGGAATTTCATTTTAATAAAAATTATGCATTTTTATTGATGTTAATTTGCTTTTCTTTTGTGGATGTGTGTGTGTGTGCGCGTGGGCGTGGGCCTGTGTGCGTGTCTACTCTGGTACGTCTGCGCATTTGTAGAATGTCGTATTGCTTTCGTATATTCATAATTTATTTTTCCATTTTTGATAAATCCTTATCTCTCGTTTCCTTTGTTCTTTTTATCACGTGACTCTGAGTCACGTGATAATATTGCGTGATAATATTATCAAATGATAATGTTGCGAAGATTTTTCTGGGGTTACGGACGATTCAAATTAGGTAATTATCCCAGAATAATCTAGGCTTTTCTAACGTTTTTCAAAATACAGGTGTATTATTCCATTTTATTGCTGGCATATCTGGTCAGGTGCTTCTGCTATCGACTTAGATGTCCTTGACCAAATCCAACAGAGAATCTGTAATGTGATCGATCCGGACTTGGCAGCTCAGATACAGTCGCTTTCTTACCGACGCAGTGTGGCTTCTCTGTGTCTCTTCTACAAATACTTTCACGGCTTCTGTTCCGATGAACTTAGCTCACTGGTACCCCTTATATATGAATTTCCCCGAGCCACAAGATTAGCAACTGGGTCCCACCATTTTACTGTAAAACCAATAAATTGTAAACGCATATTGTACTCCAACAGCTTCTTTTCTCGCACTTCCCGCCTTTGGAATTCCCTTCCGTTTACCTGCTTTCCCGAGAGCTATAATCTCCAAGAATTTAAATGTTAAGTCAATAGTCATCTTTTATCTCGCTAACTTTCATCCTCTCTCTCATGCTTTTTTCTTCGTCCACCCCACTCTCATCAGTATTCTCTTCCTTCTCCTACTCTCTTCCTGACACCCCCTGCAATCTCTCACTCCTTCTCATAACATTCCTCCTGTGTAACCCACTGCACAACAATGGCAGTAAAATTCCTTGCTTGGGACGGCACGATTATAAAAAAAAATAAAATAAAGAATATTATTCTATTGTTATTAAATGACAAAGTAAATATTGCTTTATATTTCTCCTTTTTTCATTTTTCTATTTTCGTTGTTAGTGTTAGGGCGGCACCCCTGTCAGTCTATTGGCTAATGGACAATTCCGGACGTCACGTCCGGTTACCAGGTTCTGTCTTCCGGGAAGTTAGATCCAGAGACTGAGAGAGTAAAGGTCGTAACCTGATTTGTCCTGTAGCTGAGTGGAGATACGACTCAGTTTTAACAACTATTTGTATTTTGTTAATACATTATTTTATTTCACTGTTCCCGAGTCTTCTCGTTATTTATTTCAACAATAATTCCACAATAGCTAGCCTTGTTTTCTATGACTAATTATTTACATTTTTTCTCTAAGCATAATTTTGTGTCTGTTAATGCTGTAAAAGCCTATTTTTTAATAATTTTCAATTTGATTTTGGTGGGGATATTGTTATCTTTTTGGGGGTCAATGTGTAACTGGATATTATGTTGTAGGCGTATTTTTCTGTCAAAGATCATTTTTTAGTTATATCTCTTATCATTTTTTCGACGTACCCTGTACAATTTTCTTTATTATCTAAATCCTTGCGCACGAGTGGTATATCTGCCTTGTTTGGGGCGAAATTAATATATGTTAGCCGTCGGAAAAATTAAATATTGATTTACTGATGTTGTTTTTCATGGTTTATCAAACTTTTACTTGAATTTCGTAATTATGTGTGCTTATTAAGAGCCAGTGTAAAGTAGTGGCTCGCGGTTCTGACTGAGGAATTAGAAAGCCGATTTCGAATTCCAGTCGAGTTCATTACATTCATTTACGTTCTAATACATTTAGAAAAGGTACGAATCCATCTCTTTTCCTCTCTTCTTGTTATGAGAAAATAGCCTTGAATTCAAAACAAGATTTAGAGAGGGTTAAAAGTAGGACTGTGTTATATAGCTTCGGTTGGCAACCATTCTATAGCAGTTATGTCAGTCTGGAAGCCATCACAGTTAAAGTATCATAAGGCTGTTCTTCGTCGAGTGTTATGTTTCTTATATATATATATATATATATATATATATATATATATATATAGTCATATAATTGTGAATTAAAAGTACATTGCGACACGGAAATTTCTATGTTTCGAGATAGAATCTCTTCATCAGGCAATGTTGGATGTTGGTTGTGAAAATGATTTACATTTAAATACAAAAGCTATCGGTTTGCGATTTATGTATGTGGAATGATATAAATTTTATGTGTGTGTTTCTTTTAACTAATCAGAATAAAGATTCACTTTAAAATTTAGTCAGTAGTTTCTAGGGAATACATGTTTATTTTTTTCTTTCTTTTTTCTTTTTTTTTTTTTTGCTTCTCATTATATAGAATTACCTTTGATGTATCTATTCTAGTATCAAAAATGTCCTTTCTGCTTTCTCCATATCTGGACCTCTTCTCATAGAAAACAGGGATGAAGAAAGAAAAGAACTTGTTCAATCTTAAAGGGACTTTTGAGTAAATTTACTCTTCTTATCAGTACGTATTTAATTCTAATTTTTTCAAAACCCTTAATTTATAAATAACATTTTTATTTTCTATTCTAATTTATATTCTGCTATCATTATCCCATCTTACTAATGTTTATTTATTGATTATAAAGTTTTTTTATAAAAAAATTATATACCAATTTACTTATTTGATTGTAATATATCGTCAGTTATTATTTTCCTGAAATGAATTGTTGGGTATATGAATGTTAATTAATATAAAGTATCTTTTTAATTTTATCCATATTCTAAGGTGAACATTTTGCCATGTCTACATATGATGTTTATTTCGTTACGCCCTATTATGCTCTACAATATTTATTGTATTGAGCACTGTTTATAAAAATTGAGTGCCAGGGAACTCAAAATTGTAAAACGTTGAGTCCTCTTTAGCTGGATTGATATACGAAGGTCATTCAATAAATAAGGTGAATTTTCTATTCTAAGGTGAATTATTTAAATACATTTAAATACAACTTACTTTTTTATTTTTATTTTTCAACCTAGTCTCCCAGAAGTGTCTTACACTTTTTCCATCTGCGCACAAGCTTCCGTATTCCATCAGCGGAAAACTCGTTGGACTGACGTTTCAACCAGTCGCTCACAGCACTTTTGAATTCATCGTCACCTTCAAACTTCTTTAAACAATTTAACCCACTTGTAGAAATCTTTTTGGCTGAAACATTTGGCATCATACACAGTTGGCATTCTTCTATGAATTTTAACTGGTTTGCACCCTTCAACAACCAAAAACTTCATCTCTGACCACTGTTCAATCCTGGAGCATGCTTCTTGGTCGGCCATCTTTGGTAATCTCCAAAACTCTCAAAGCTGTTTTTCAATCTGCAAAAAATTAAATCCCTTTGAAAAAGAAGTAAAGGAAAAGAAGTAAGCTTCTATCTGTATTAGAAGCCCTTATACCGAAAAATTTACCTTATTTATTGATGATCCTCGTATATATATATATATATATATGTTTTGTCATAGATTTGGCTATATAATTTTCTGACATTCGAGTCATTCTGATAATGAAAAGAGGAATTTAACTTTAATCCTATAAAAAGGTAATAAAATAATAAACACAGACGAATTTATTACTTTCCAACACATACACATACACATACACACACACAGATATATATATATATATATATATATATTAATGCATGTTTGATTAAATAATATAGACAAGTTTTGTCGATTTATTTTATGTAAATCTTTTTCATATCGTCTGACAAGCTTAATAGCATTATTGTTGAAAGAGGAAAGAAAATCACAATATTGATATATTTTTTATGTAATCCTTTCTGAGCTTTCAGCTTACATCAGTCATTATCAAAGATGAAAATAGTGTTGCTTGTAACGGGCACTTCCCAATACCCCAATGTCTTTCCATACTTAATAATTCTCGCCTTCACTCTCGTGTGGTCCTTTGAGCCGACACAAGGTGTAGAGCGATTTTCGCTTCCAGCATATATATGGGGGGTGTTATTATGCTTATCTTTAATAAAATCCGTTCATACTCACGGATAATCTTTCGCGTATTACAATCAAAAGATGTGAGAAATGAGCTGCAACGATGACAGATTTTACCCAAGTATCTTACAATCAAAAGATGTACCAAGTACCCCAAGAAATGAATGAAAATAACATCTGTCAATGTTTCAGTTCATTTCTGACATTTTTTGATTGTAATACGCGAAAGATTATCCGTGAGTATGAACGGATTTTACTAAAAATAAGCAAATATAAGGTTTGCAATTCATTTAATCTGACATGTTTAAAAGAAAAGTTGCTGCCTAAATACACAAATATATATTCTACTGACTACACACAGCTAATTTTGCCAGGTTTATCCTACCCAACCTGCGGAATTATAATCAGCTAAGTTCGATATTTGTAATCTTTCAATATTAATATACAATCCAATGAGCAATTAAATCGAGAGTTTCTGCGCTGGTAAAAACTAAATTGCTATAAAGATTTAAGTAAGTCACATAATTCATACATTACTTACACAAAATATCACTAAGTTTGAAATATTTATGCTTTCTGACTTTTTTAACATAATAATTCTAAAATTTTAAATTTTGGGGACTATTATTTTTAATGTTTGCTTTGCAATTTCCTTTCTGTTAGTGATTCGTTTCCCGTTAGTTGCATTTGGATAAATAATTAATCACACAAAAACCCGCGTGAAAACATTCAAACTATGTCAAGGCTGGAAAATAAAGATTCGGTAGTCCGAACCCAGAATTGACAGCAATATTCTATTTTTGGTTTGATCTGTCTCTTCATAGAACATGGTAAAAGAATAAAGGCATTTTCTGGAGAGGTTATGATATATCCCGGAAAGGAATATCATTGAAAAATAAGTGTAAGAATGATATTTAACACGGGAAATAAATAGCAGGTATTTATTATACGAAGGTACAATAAACCATAAGGTATACAATAGCAATCAACGAATAGAAGCGGAATAATCTATCAAGTCGAAAATGCATTCGCCTAGGACGTATGCTGTATTTAGCAACCTTCCCACGCAGGGATGGATTTATTGTGGGTCTTCCCGGCCAGATAGTCAGGCCAAAAAATGTCTGTCTATTTTTCCCCCAGTCGTGATTCTACCCTTCGGCGGAACCACGAGTGGGTTAGTGCCCTCTGCTCGGAAGCAGAGATCGCTCTCTACCCGAAGGCAGAGTGCTGACAGTGTCATAGCGTCGTCAGGCGAGTGACGTATTGTATTTACTAGCCTTCCCACGCAAAGCCGGATGTGACACATGGTCATTTTATCGTGGGTATTCCCGGCCATATAGCCGGGCCAAAAAATGTCTGTCTATTTTTGCCGAGTCGTGGTTCTACCCTTCGGCGGAACCACGACTGGGTTTGTGCTCTCTGCTCGGAAGCAGAGAGCGCCCTCTACCCGAAGACATAGATCTGACAGTGTCATAGCGTCGTCAGGCGAGTGACGTATTGTATTTACTAGCCTTCCCACGCAAGGCCGGATGTGACACATGGTCATTTTATCGTGGGTATTCCCGGCCATATAGACAGGCCAAAAAATGTCTGTCTATTTTTGCCGAGTCGTGGTTCTACCCTTCGGCGGAACCACGACTGGGTTTGTGCTCACTGTCCGAAGGCAGAGAGCTGACAGTGTCATAGCGTCGTCAGGCGAGTGACGTATGCCCCAGACGAATCTCCCTCGGTGTCCTTTATAGGATAGATCATTCCATTATGGGGTATGCTAGGATGTTCCACTATAACAGGTTTAAAAAAAAGGATTATTTTTATTGTCTTTAGCGATGGGTTGCGCATATGAATTGCGCTTAAAATCTAAAATGAGCTTGAATCGCAATAAATGCTCAAGGCAAGGAAACTCTTTGAGATTACAACTGTTCCTCGGGGCTGCTGAAAATTCAAAGTACTATTTAGTCAGTTAAGTGCATGATGTTATACACGCTTAGACTACCATGTCTTCTACGATTCATGTTCAACAAGGCACCAGATTTTCGCGCAGTAAGTTGCCATATATATTTCTGCAATAGACTGGTTACCAACCAAGACTACAGAACCCAATCTGTCTTACTATACCACCTATAGCTGGAGAGAGATGCCTTTCCTAATGATATTTGTACGTAAGTGAATAAGACGAACTCCACTGGAATTCAAAATCGTCTCTCAGACTTCTTATTCCGAGCCGATATCTATTACAACAGAAAGCACATCCAGAGTAAGATTAAAATGTCTAGGCATTGATGTATTTCTTTTTATTTCATGTGTATAAAATTTATTTGGTCTTAGTAAAAATATCAGATCGAACATGGAATCAACATAGTGCTATAGAAATGTAAAAAGATATTTGAGTAAATATCAAAGGGAAATTAGCAAAATATGTCGACAAACCGATACAAAACATAAAATATACAATTAAGACGCAGCTCCAAGCCAAGAAAAAGAAAAAATATATAGTTGGAAGTTCTCTAAAGTTATGAAAGTATAAAAATTACCACTTTTAAGCAAACATTGGAAAAGAAAACGCGTAATTTGAACAAACGAATTCATAAAAAACTGTTGTTATGAGTAAGCAAGACCAACCAAAAAATAGTTGGACTTCATTTGAAGCAGTTCATGATACATGTTGCATTTCAAAAGAACTTTACATTCAAAATTAGGTTCTATTGTTAACTGGGACAAACATGACATCTTCATTTTATTGATATTATTATGACGCCATCCGCCCCTTGAGTCTGAAGCTGTTCGCTTCCGTTCCGCCCCAAGATGATCGAAGATGTCAAATTATCGGTCAAAATCATCCACTTCCTCTGCTACGTTTAAATTTCTGATCTCAGACGAAGTACGGACCTGCAGAAAAATGGACGGGTGTCTTCTTCCTGCATTCCTCGACAACTGAAAATCAAGAGGCGTTTGGGTGCATCATGAAGGAAAACAGACAAGAACAGAAAAAATAACAAGACAGTAGTGAAGGCCAATCTATGTGGACTAATGATTAGATTATATCACTTTGTACAGCAAAAGAGAGAGAGAGACAGAGACAGAGACAGACAGAGAGAGTAAAAGAAGAATTAAAAGAAAATACTATCTAACTTTTTTTTAGATTCCTCAAATTACGTTGCTTCTCTGTCTGTTGTTGTTAGAAGTAATATAGTCTGTATGCCCCCTTCCCTTGGGGTTCTGCTTATAGGTGGTGAATATATTACTAGCGTGGTGGGAGAGAGAAATTTTCCGGGTCTTTATTTCACGCTTTCCGGCAAGTCTCTCTCACTCGTCTCTCTGACGTCACTGTATCCGTCCAAGGCTGTAATCCGCCGAATCATGTCTACTTGACCTGACTCATTGATCTCAACTCCGAGAGGCGAGAGTCTGTTTAATGTTAAACGCAAGCGTCATTCTATGTGGGTTGCATTTTATATATACAGGTCTTTCGGGTTGGGGGTGGATTCCTCGCACCAAAACAAGGACAAACGTATGAATATTTGTCTGAAAATTCTTCGTTTTTGTGTTATTATATTACTAGCAGTATAGCCCGGCGTTGCTCGGGTGTAATAAAAGCTTTAAAACTAATCCATGGTACTGGAGCTCAGACACTTTGGACGTTGGCACGAAAGACTAAAAAGCAATAGTTGTTTTCTGTTAAATCGAAACTGTAGACTGAAAGAAAAATGAATGGATGTAAGTCAAATTTGATTTTCTGCTATTGATATCAAATAAGTTTTTTTTGTCGTAAACTGAATTTTGAAGGCTAAATATGTCCTCTGAGTAAATGGTATAGTAGCTGAGACTAAGAACTACAATTATACCTACTTAGAGCCAAACCGAAATCAAAAACTAAAATAAAAGGGCTGAATAAATCACAGACATACAGGCAGATAAACAGACACACACACAAACATCTTGCCTTTTATATACATATATATTTTATCGATTTTCTGCACTATTGTAAGAACTGCAACCTTGAAACTTCTGAATATCGTTTCTTATGTCTTTGTCTATGAGTGTAGGAAATTTGATTAAAATCTTCCACTTTTTCTATAACACGATTTTTTCGATTATCGATTTTCGATATTTCTCGGGGGGTACCGCCACACAAAACCTAGCTAAGAACACTCTCAGACGCTTATAGCACAACTGTGTAAATTTTCAAGAAAATCGGTTCAGCCGTTTCAGAGTCTATAGGTAACGGGCACACACACACACACATACACACACAGAGACAAAGTTCCTTTTATAAATAAGTTTAGATGTTAGATAGCGTACTAAAATTAAATTAAATAGGAGAATGATGGAAAATAAATTACCAACCGTAATTTTATTATTTCGGGGGAAAATGGTATGATTAACGGGCCAGACAACAGGGCGCATGTGTTAACTATCTTTTACTGACGTCTTCCTCTTTCATGTAGATTCCTTTTGTCTATACAATTAATGTGTTTCTCATTTTCACAGAAATCTGTTCTTTGTTGAAACAACAAAGATATAAAAGTAGACAAAGTAATGTATACTGTGTGGCGTTGGAAGTGTGTACTCCTAAATTCTGTTTGTCATCAATCATTACGTAATCTCTGAGAAAACGGTGTCAAATCCTGACAGAATTGTCGGTGTGCTAACCTGTTCTCTAAATATCTTCAACGCATACCTTTATGGATCTACTCTCAGATTTCCAAATCTATGACAAAAGATATATATATATATATATCCGAGTGAATAAGGAACGAAAAAAACATTATTTTACAACGAAGCATTTTTTTGTTTCGATTACAGTTAAATTCCCCTTTCAGTACTGCAATATCTCAAAAGTCAGAAAATTATATAGCCATTTATGGAAAGAATTCAAAGGTAGATTCTTATGTAATACTACAAAATTAGTTGACATAAAAATATACAAACGACTTTTTCAAAGGTCACTATTTTATATATATACAGGGTGTCCATAAAGTTTGTGAGACGCTTTAAAAATTTTATAACTTTATTTGTATTTGCCATAGAAATAATTTTAAAAAGGATTAGAAAGAAGTAAATCTGTATTTTTTATTTTATTGAAATTTTTTTAAGTTTCTACATGTCCTGCATCATTTTAATAATAATATTCTTTTGCTTATATATATATATATATACAGGGTATCCATAAAGTTCATGTGCACTTTAAAAAGTTTCTAACCTTATTTGTATTTGCGATAGAAATAATAATTTCTAAAAAGAATTAGAAAAAAGTAAATCTACGTTTTTTAAGGTTTTGTTGAAATTTTATGGAAGTTTTCACATATCATTAGCAATATAAAGAGTAATACGATTTTGCAGTTTACGGAAAACATTTGCCTACTGATTTACAGAAATGCTTGAAATCACATTAGTTATTTTAATTTTCAAATCTTCTAATGAACAAGTTTGGTTGCATACACAACTGTTTTCACATGTCCCCGTAAAAAAATCTAATGTATTCAAATCTGGTGAACATGGGTGCCAATAATATGGTCCAACCCTTTTGATCCATCTGTTTACTGATCTAAAAATTGTTGCAAATTTTTTGGTAAAGAATTATTCAATAACTATACTGAAAACTAGATGCATTAAACTTTATAAGATGTTTTTACAGATTATTTCAATCACAAATACAAATAAAGTTTTAAATTTTTAAAGTGCACAGGGACTTTATGGACCCCCTATATATTACGGAAGGTTCTGGAGATTAATAAAATAGAATTAACAACACCGTCCTACTTAATTAGTTTAAACATTACGCTCTCACACCCTGATTAAGCACTCTGGAAGAATGGTAGACTTTGATAAACAGTAGCTACTCTGGCATGTACGCATCGCTCATTCGGCAATGAATTCAAGCACTCTGGCTATTGGGCGTGTATACTGATAATATTCACGCTAAAAGGTCTGCCTTCTTCTACCGAGAGCCCATAGCCCAGAGGTAGAATCGCCGACTGACGCCAATTCGGTCGGATTTCAATCCTGGGTTAAAAGCAATCTGAGTCTAACCGTACTGATGAGCTGTGATACAGTGAAACAGATCTGTCTGCGGATGACTATATATATATATATATATTTTTTTTTTTTTGAAGTAGTACAAAATAATATGTTAGCAGTTATTTTAAATCTCTATCCTCCTTTACCCTTTACTCTTACAATCAAATTTATTCTATGCATCATGACCTGGTTTTACATTGCTTCACTGAGACAAACCCTCCGAACATCCCTCATCTTAATTGTCTGGATTTGGTAAAAATTGTGTTGTTTTTCATCTTCTGTATGTAATGATTTTTAACAGAAAAAATATATGACTGCCTGACGAGGTGTGAATAAGAGAGTACCGAAACACAACGACTCTTGTGGTGCAGTAAACTATTTTTGATATAAACTTACAATAAAAATATTACCATATATAACGCTCTACTAAATATGGAGCACTCTTAATATAGTAAATCACTACAAACAGCGGACTGCCAACAAAATGATTGTAAGACTTCTAATACTGCTGCCACATCTGGTCAGGTGCTTTTGCTATTAACCTCGGGACTCTTGACGAAATACAACAGAAATGTGATCGATACCGACTTAGTTGCTCGGCTGCAGTCGCTCTTTCACCGACGTAACGTAGCTTTCCTGTGTCTCTTTTACAAATACTTTCACGGCTTTTGCTCCAGTGATCTTAGCTCACTGGTGCCCCCTATGTATGAATTTACACGTGCTACTAGACTAGCAACTAGGTCCCACCCGTTTACAGTGTAACAGATAAAATGCAACCGCAATTTCTACTCTAGCAGCTTCTTTTCTCGCACTTCCCGCTCGTGGAATTTCCTTCCGTATACTTGCTTTCCTGACAGCTACAATCTCTAGGAATGTAAATGTAAAGTCAATAGACATATCCTATCTCACTCTTTTCTCCATCCACTCCACCCCCATTACACCGGTATTCTAATCCGTCTATTAACCTCCTGCTGACTTCCCTATAACCTACCCCTCTTTCTCATCTATTTCCCCTGTCTAAACCAATTTGCAACAGTGGCAGTATAACTGCCTTGCTTGGGGTGAAATCATTAATATTTTTTTTTAATCATCTCACCCCAAGCAAGGCATTCCACTGCCACTATTGCGCATGCGGCTATATAGGGGAAGGTAAAGAGAAGGAGTGGTTAGACATAGGGAATGTCAGGAGGAAGGTGACAGATGAGTAAGGATACCGAGGATGAGTGTTGGGCAGATGGGAAGAGTGTTTGATAGAATGGGAGCAGGTTAGTGTGTTACGAGGTGTCTATTGACCTTACATTTAAACTCCTGGAGATTGTAGCCGTCGGGGAAGCAATCGTGTGGAAGGGAATTCCACAGTCGGGAAGTGCGAGGAAAGAAACTGTTGGAGTAGAAGTTGCGGTTGCATTTTATCGGTTTCACTGTAAAAGGGTGGGATCTAGTTGCTAATCTAGTATCTCGTTCAAATTCGTATTTAGGGGGCACCAGTGATCTAAGTTCATCGGAGCAGAAGCCGTGAAAGTATTTATAGAAGAGACACAGGGAAGCCACGTCGCGCCGGTGGGAGAGAGACTACAGGCGGTCTGCCAAGTCGATATCTATCATATTACAGACCCTCCTCTGAACCTTATCGAGAAGCCCGAGGAGAATAGCAGGGGCACCCGACCAGATATGGCAGCAGTATTCAATGCA
Organism: Ascarosepion bandense; assembly: GCA_037127315.1. Classification (NCBI taxonomy): domain Eukaryota; kingdom Metazoa; phylum Mollusca; class Cephalopoda; order Sepiida; family Sepiidae; genus Ascarosepion; species Ascarosepion bandense. Next base: position 1,475,251 of record JBBBDQ010000951.1, read on the forward strand.
CGGGCGGATGGTAGATTTATATATGTGCAGGATAGATTTAGACGGAAAAAACTTCCGGGCCCTACACAGAGAACCGACTTTCATAGCAGTGGATTTAGCAATGGATTCGATATAGTAATTCCATTTGAGGTCCGCTGAAAGTGTGGGACCAAGGAGGCGCAGTGTTTTACTCTCTGAGAGGCAAGCTTAGTCCATGCTAATGGGAGTTAGGTGATATTGTCGATGATGGTTTATTGAGAGTAGCTTCGTTTTAGAAGCATTAAAATTTACTAGCCATTTCTTACCCCAGTCCAATATGGATTGAAGGTCTTTTTCAATCTCGGCTGCGAGGTTAGCTTTGACGTCTACACCAGATTTTTGTAGGAGGCGAGAGTAAATTGTGGTGTCATCGGCGTACAAACCTACTTGGGCTCTTATGGAATCAGGGAGATCATTAATGTATATCAGGAAGAGTGTAGGACCTAAGATGGAGCCTTGGGGGACTCCTGCGTTTGTATGGTAGTTCTGGGAGTCATGTCCGTTTAATACCACCTTCATTGTGCGGTTAGAGAGGAATGACTGGATTACTTCAAACAAATGTCCAGTTATACCATAGCTCCGCAATTTACACAGAAGGCCAGCATGCCAAACTCTGTCGAAGGCCTTAGATATATCCAATGCAACGGTTCGGGCTTCGCCATTCCTGTCGAGTGCCTGGTATATGTACACGGTGATGGTCGTTAGCATATCAGCAGTAGACCTGGTGAAGCGGAAACCATATTGCTTGTCCGAGAGGAGCCTTTGTGCTGTGAGATGCTGAACCACCTCGGTGTTGATAATGGCTTCGAACACTTTGTCAAAGATCGGAAGAAGGCTGATAGGGCGGTAATTTTCAGGGTCCGAGGGTTCTCCAGTGTTTTTAAATATAGGACCTACAGAGGAAGATTTCCAGCAGGCAGGAAAGCAGGAAGCAGATAGGCAGAGTTTGTAGAGTCTAGAAAGGACAGAGGAGAGTTCAGGGGCACATTTCTTTAAGACTATGGTTAGGATTCCGTCACCACCGCTCGCTTTGTGAGGGTCAAGTTTTAAGATTATCTTAGAGACAAGCGAAGGTGTAATGTGGACATCATTCAGTTGTGCCTCGGTTCTAGGTGAGAAGTCGGGTGTAATAACTCCAGATGAGTCCAGATTCGAATTGTTCGAGAATCTGCGGGCAAAGCATTCAGCCTTATCTGCTGGGGAGGTGAGGATCTCAAATTTGTTGATTAGCGGGGGTATTGTGAACTTGCTGTCGTTAAGTACTCTTTTACAGAGTCGCCAGTAGTCTTTAGCGCCGAATTTAGAGCATGCTATGCGTTGCTTCATTCTGGCAGCAAACAACATCTTAGCTTCGTTATGTATCCTTTTACACTTATTACGAGCTGAAGTGAAAAGGCGCCTGTTTTGGTCCGACGCGTAGTTACGGTAGATTCGGAAGAAATGATTCCGGTGGGCAATGGCAGCCGAGCAAGCGGGTGAGAACCATGGAGACGAATGAGATTTCAGCTGGAATTTCCTAGCAGGGATGAAGGCATCGATGCCAGCCTTAACCCAGGAGGAAACCTCGGATGCACATTCTTCGATGGAAAGACTAAAATCGTTGTTCCAAGGGATGTCACAGAGGAAGTCTCGGAACGAATCCCAGTCTGCTCTTTGATAGCAGTAGGATATTCTACTTGTCTGGGTATCATGGGTCGGGCCGGAGTGGAGTGAAATATTGACGGACACTACAATGTGGTCAGAGTTTCCGAGTGGGCAGAGTTGTCTGGTAGTGCAAGTGTCTGGGATGGAAGTGAAGCAGAGGTCCAGAAGTGAGTCTCTTCCGTTAGGGTTGTCGGAGAAACGCGTGGGGAAGTTCACTACTTGCGTAAGGGATTGGGTGATTGAAAGTTCATGGTGTGAACACCAGCAGGGTCGGTGACAGCGTTCTTCAGCCTCTTGGTGTGGTGGGCGTTAAAGTCACCAAACACGAATACATGGGCAGAGGGATGGGAAGAAATGGCTTTGTCAATATTGTCAGAAATTATGTCAAGTAACGAACAGACAGGGAAGGAAGGAGAGCGGTAGAGAAAGAAGAGATAGCTAATTGAGCTGAGAAGTGAGAGGCGGAAGCACATGAAAGAATGATCTGGGGATTCAAAAGATGACACCCTAGCTAAGGGAAGGTGTTCGCTTACATAGACACCAAGCCCATGCATATGAACATTGGAGTCCTTCCTGAAGAGGGGAAGGTAGCCAGAAACGTAGAACTCAGATGAGGGGATAGAAGGATTAAGATTAGTTTCACATAGGGCTAATATATCAGGTGAGTTATTATGGAGGAATGTATCTACGCTGAGGAAGTTGGTGCGGATGCCGCGTATGTTAGTGAAAGAGATGCAGACAGATTTGGGCGTTTTCAAATGAGCTGGTTTAGTTTTGCTTTCATGTTTGCTTTTTTCCATAGTAATTCAGTTAAGGAGAGGTCTTAGAATAGAATCAGACGGTCAATCGTTTGCAACTTGTGAAGGAAGGAAACTGGCGCGGCCTACAACATAATGTGGCCTCGGGGTTGCCCACCGAACATTCATACAGAGACGCCCGTCCATGCGCGATATGGCACTACAAGAACCCCGGTTATATTCAACTGTTGATCAGAGCAGCCTCTCAAGACGCTACGCAAGAGTTCGGGCTCTTAACTACCAGTCGCAAGCAGCAACCAGAAAACTGCCAACCCGGTACCCTCATAATGTAAAGACGTTGCCACCATACTCCATAACTGCAAAGAGCTTCCAGGTGAACTAACACTAAGACCGGAGAAGTGTGATGAACCGGGAACCCCTTCCTAAACAAGAAACAAGGTGATCGCCTCTAAACTCATTCAAAAGGAGTGGGTGGAGTGTGAGACCGGTGATAGTAGGAACTATCTACTCCAATTAAAAAAAAAAAGAGAATGAAAAAAAAGTGACAGAGGTTTACAAAGTTTTCACTTTGTCTTAAGTCAAAAATAACCTTGAATTGAAAAATAATTTACACAAACTGACAAAAAAAAACAAAAAACATCAAAGACGAATAAAAAAAAAACGAAAAAAAAATATTCAAAAATTACACAAAAACAGACTGAAAAATGGACTGAATCCCGGTTGACTTTCCACAAGCAGCTAACACTGTAAAGTTGATTTAATTAAATTTCTGAAGACAAAAATATAAATTAAACCATTTTTTACAGAATATAGTCCAGTTATCAATATATATATATATATATATATATAAATATATATATATATATAATGAATAAATCCTGATAAATATAAATACATTGGTATATGGCTTCATCAACACTATATAATGGACAGGGAAATCATATATATATATATATATATATATATATATATATATATATATATATATATATTATACATATTATGAATAAATCTTGATAAATATAAATACATTGGTAATATGGCTTCATCAACACTATATAATGGACAGTAAGCCAGTGACGACCTGAGTTATACTCCTACGTAAACCGATAAAATGTAACAAGGATGAAGCAGGGAAGTATTCAGATATTATCTTTCGGAATGACATTTAAAAAAAAAAGAAGAGAGAAGCCTTTTGGTTTGTCTCTCCAATTTTAATAAAAATCTACTAATCGGGTAATAGCACAAATTATTTCTTACTCTACGCTGATCCTGGCTAAATCGACAAGAATCCATTCCAGACGTCGGATTTAAAGATTTCTACTTAATCCGCTTTGGAGTCATTTCATTAACGTTCTTCCCATTTACATCGCGCGCTGATATATATATATATATATATATATATATATATATATATATATATATATATATATCACGCTTTGACGTCATTGATATTGGCACGGAAATCAAAATCAGTGTTTATTTCGTCTCATATTGCAATAATTTCAATTCAGAGCCTTGCAGGCGGTTTCTCTTCTGACCTGTCTATAATACCTGATTAAAGTAATACGAGGTTTGGTTTTTTAGCACCTCAAAACAACATTGACTTTTTTCCTTCTCAAGATAAACGGTTTTATGCCTTGGACATCTGTCGCTTATCCATATAGTTGTAGACCTCAAAGTGAATCCACTAATTTTTGGTGCAATAATTATCAGCTCGGAACAAGAAATCAGAGAGCCGTTGGGAAAAGTATTACTCCGTTTCTTCTCCCTCGAACTATGGGTTAAACATCAATACATATTTGGTTCTAAATACTTGTTTTGCGACCAGTTTTCCGCAGAAAATAATTGGCAACCAATTGCAGGAAAATATTCTGCCCAGTCATTTATGTCTTTTTCGGAACACGATCACAAAGCTTGTTTCACTTACCTGACTGAATACACCGTGGAAGAATTCGGAAAGACAGTCGGATATAATTCTTATTTCAGAAAGAACCATATATGTACCCGTGTCTAACACTGTTTCACGCATATTTCGACCCGTAAATTTCTTTTGGAAAAAAAAATTGATTTATTTTTGCGTCTACCTTGTATAGGTTTATATTGATTACTCTCTCATGTGTTTTTTTTAATTTGAGCTTTTTAAGGCGAGCTTTAATCATTGTCTGTCTTTCATATAATTCTAATATCATCTTCCTATTATTTGCTCTTTCACATACTTTATTAGTCATAGTCATATCGACTGTAGCATTTTACCTCAAACAACTCGTTTTCTATCTTATAGAAAATAAGATCGAAAGAAATATAGTTAAAGATTTTGGTCTTTTATGCAAAATAAAAAAAATATTTAAATCTTTGGAAAGGTAAATACGAGCTAAGTCCGAGTTTTTCTAATCTCTTGTTTAAACAATTTTTTAATTATGTTTTAAAATAACAAAAAAAAACACGCTATTCCTCAGATAATGGACTCTTTCTTATATATTAATAAGAGTTAATAGGAAGTTAACTCAAGAAGTTCTTGGGGAGTTTTTAAAAGTTATAGAGAGATCTTTACAGTTCTATTGGAGTTCAGTAAAACTGCTAGGCAGTTGATATTGATCGGCAGTTAGCCGAATACTAAGGAGTCAGCTTTCAGTGGAAGATTACCAACTTCCTAGCATTTAGGGTGCGTTAAGTTGATTAGCAACCGACATAGCACGATTGTAATTTTCAGTGCGAAAACTACTCCACAACATAAACGCATAGATTTATTGTGTCATTAAGACATTGTTTCTGGCTACACAATGATTAATGGAACTCTCGTTTTTGCCTGTTCGTCCTTCTTTACATATTATTTCTTTGTTTCGTTGATTGTGTGATTTCTTTTTCATCACGTCCATTCCAAGTAATTTCTGTGCTGCCATATTAACGAGATCAACTGTAATTTCATTTTATTTTAGAGTTAAATGAACGAATTATCTACAATACTTATCTTTGCAAAGTGTTATGCCGTCCATTTGAAAACTAGGAAAACCAATGCATTACATTTTTTTATTCTTAACACAACCTTAAATTTATGTTATTCCCGATGCAATTATCGCATTCTGTTATTCTCAACACAGATCTCATATTCTGATATTCACATGACGGTATTCTTAATAGATACTCTTATTTCAAATACAATATTCTATTCTCTATCAATCAAGTGTCATACATGATACACGCTTTGGGCGATCATGTCTCTTTCGAGACATGACTGACTGGGCAGAAGAATATCCCGCAGTACGTTGCCATTGCTTTCTGCGGTGGACTGATTGCCAGCCAAGGCTATAGAATCTAATCTGTCCTGTTATTTAACACATAAGACGGATTAATACTTTTCCCAAGGGTATTTGTGCATAAACGAATGCAAGAAATTCAACTGGAATTCGAACTCGGCACCCCCGATCTCTCGTTCCGAGTCGATATCCACTGTACCACAACGCACATACACTTCTTAAATTCTATTATACTTAATAAAATATTCACATTTTTATTCGCAATGGAACGTTCACGTGCTTTTAAAATGAGTACAATATAAGTCATATGCCAACCTCATTGGAACATTGATATTTTGTTCTCTAATAGAACATTCCCGTTCTGTTATTCGCATTATATTATCCACATTCTCTTATTTTAAGTATAACAATCTCATTATGCCATTCTTAATCCAATATTCGCTTTCTCTTATTCTCAATACAAACGTTCCATTCATAGTATTCCGTTATTCGTGACACAATAAACGTATTCTGATATTTCGTTATAATATATATTAACTTTTGAAAACAGCATTCACTTTTAGTCATAAAAATGAATAATTGTTATTCTCATTAGAATATTCACATACTATTATCATTATAGTATTCTCATTCTGTTATTTGTAATATAATAGCCCCATGTTTATACTCAGTAGAAGGTCTACATTTTGTTATTTCGAATAGATAATTCACATTCTTTTATTCGCAGCACAAAATTCCTATTCTGTTCCATTCGTATTCTGACATTCTCTGTTTACTAAATATGATTTCAGAACATGAATAGTTTGTATCTTCCGTTAAAAGACATTCCAATATTTAATAAAAATAAGCGTCATTTAAAAAGCGCACAAACAAAAAATTAAAGATAAAAATCCCATAAAACAGAAATGAAAAATGCATAAAACCGAAATCAAAGAAAACGTGAATAAAAACAAAAAATACATGAAACAACAACTGAAATTATCGAGAAAAAAAATGGAAAGATACATCGGAAAGAAAGACAAAATTACACAAAATGAAAAACACTAAACAAATATTTAAATCAAATGACAAAAATTGAATATATATATATATATATATATATAGAATAAATTATACTTTAGAACATGTAAAAATCTACAATCTATTACAACACTATACATTTTGTTTCCATATTGAAAGAACAATGATAATAATCAAAAAATTATAATTTTTGAAAAATAACGCTTATTACCATCATTATTAACTACCTGACGAGACATTGTTTTTTCAATGTCGAAACAAAATGTACAGATTGTTGTTTTTTACACGTTCTAATGTATAATTTATAATAAATATATGTTATATATTGAGCCCTGATTTAAATTAATGTTTTGAACATTGCAATTATTTTCTATGTTTTTTATTCATTTGAATACATATATATATTTTTTTCTAAACATATACTGTTAAATATAAAAGACAACGAATATTTGTTATGTCTAATCATGAGCCGATCTAAACACTGTATTTTGGCTTTAATTTCTGGTGAAAATAGAGACATAAATTCTCCAACATTAGGATAATTTTTTATTAAGTTGGTTCTAAGCTTTTGGCTCACATTTGCCATCTTCAGAGAGGTTACAAGGATGTTAACACAAAAACATCCACCATCAGCGACGATTTTATCTTGTGTTGACATAAAACTCCGCTAAGCAACGACAACAGTTACTAAAAATAGCAAACGCAAATTTGTAATGCGGTTTTATGACGTCACACCGCATGATAGTTCGAAATGATAAGAGAACCATATTTTTAAATGCAATGTAATGTTTTATGGACAGATTTAAATGGGATTTTATTAAGTGTGTGTTGTTTGGAATTGATGTAGATGGTCACCAATATCTGAAGTTTCTTTCTACTGTGTGTATGAGTGAGGATTATTGTATTGTTTACTAAAATCTGTCTGATATTGTTTACATGGTTATGTTTGTCTGAGAAATGTTGTTTAATTGTACTCTGATCAGAAACGTGATAGGTAAGTCTACGGGAGAGCGTGCTTGTAGTAAAACCAATATATGTAGTGGGTTTATTATTAGTACCAGAGATACAATCTCTGAACGGGCATGTAAATTAGTACACTACATTGATTTTTTGTAGAGAATTAAGTAGAATGCTTGTAGGATTATTATAGACTATGAGGTCAATTGTTTTGATTTTTTTTATAATATAAGATGAGTTTAATTTGATTATTACTATCCACTGGTTTAACATTTCTACCTATTATGTTTTTGAGAGTTTTTTCATCTTGTTTGTAATTATTATGTATTTGGTTGCAATAGTATAAGTTAATAGCGTTATGTTTATTTTGATGTACACCATTATTATTTGTATTATCAACATTGTTAGAGCTATTGTTAAATTTGTTGAGATACATTTTAATTTGTTGATCAATAACGATATTTAGGAAATTCATTATTGACTAATGTTTGCTAAATGTTGTGTAATTCTTTATAAAATATGGATTTGGAAGAAGATATCATTTGTGTGCGTTGAAGTAAGTTTTTATAACAGCTAACTTATTGGGGGAATTCACAATTATAATTAAGAAGACACGAGTTTATGCTAGTTGGTTTCCTATATAGAGAAGTAGTAAATCTATGTGTGCTAGAATCAATGAATACATCAAGGAATGGGATTTTTGTTCTTAATATTAAGTTCTAATGTAAATTTGAGGACGGAGTAACTTTCAAATTTGTTTTTAAGTTGTATAATTTGAAATATATTCTAAGTTAAATTGAAGATGTCATGTATATATCTTACATATATATAGGGTTTATTGTTTTCATTAATTTCTTTTTTCTAAATTTGCCATATAATAATTAGACAAGAGGGGCCATAAAGAAGATGCCATCGCAATATATATATATATATATATATATATATATATATTATTATGGTACAACCAAGAGTTATTTTTTTTTAATCATATCACCCCAACGCCACTGATGCGCAGGGGACTAGGTAAGGGTAAAAAGATTGGAAAAGAGAAATCCGGAAACCACATCCTAAACAGGAAACAAGGGATGAGCCTCTTCACCTGTTCAATAGACGTGGGTGGAGTGTGAACCGGGCGATACTTTAGTCTATCTACTCCAATTGAAAAAAAAGAAAAAAAGAAAAGACTGAAAAGATTGGAAAAGAGAAAACCGGAAACCGCATCCTAAACAGGAAACAAAGGATGAGCCTCTTCCCCTGTTCAATAGACGTGGGTGGAGTATGAACCGGGCGATAGTTTAGTCTATCTATTTAAGGTCTCGCACTAGTAGATGCTACTCCAAGAAGTCCGTGATAATGACCACTCCCCGTGCTAAGCCCACATTGTCTTTTATACATTCGGGCGACCGAATGTCACAGAGTACGAGCCACGACTCATAATTAGTGTGCATAAGAAAAGAACGTTTGGAAAATTTGAAACACGCAGGACATATTGCAGCAATTACCCAAATGTGCATTGACTTGTAACGAAAAGACAAGTGGTGCCGATGAAAACTAGTTATTAACTCAACTACCGAAGTTTTATCAGTTGAACAATGACTACGAGTGATAGCAAAAGGTCAAACCTTACTCCGTAGAGATAACATATTGTAAAGATCCATAAGATCTCACGTAATCAATTGGCACGATACAAGATTTTTATTCATAACATTAACGATCTTTGCTCTCTATAACTTGATTCGATCTGTCAACCAGCTTATAAATGCCTCGCTTGTAAAATTCTTTAGGTTTTGATGTGAAATATGAATCTAACTCATGTTCAATCTCTTCTAATAATGTTAACCTAAGGCCATCAAAATTGTTTTGTAATCCTCGAAATAAGTGATAATCTGAGGGAGCTAGGTCAGGAGAATATGCAGGTAAGATGCCACTTCTCATCACCTGTGACAAGCCTACCCCAAAAATGGTGTCTGAATGTGTCGTGAAAGCAAAGATTCGCAACAAAAAACACGTTGTCGCAGTTTCTCTTGAGAAAGTTCGTGCGTGACCCATTTTTTTCAGTTGGCGTGACGCAGCTGTATGGGTACATTATATTGGTGTGCAAGTTCTCTTAAGGTTACCGTAGGGCTTTGAGTAACAGCGGCATTCAACACATCCGACTCAAGCTTTTTTGGGCGACCACCTCTAGCCTCATCTTTTAAGCTGAAATTTCCTTTCCGAAAACGAGAAAACCACCACCTACAACTCCTTTCTTTCACTGTATCAGTTCCATATGTATCCTGAATAGATAGTGCTGCTGCATTTGCATTGGAGCCTCTGTGAAACTCATAGAGTAGAGCATGCCTAATTTATTTTCTTTAGATGGAAAAAAACATGGGTGAGAATATTTCATAAAAATATGAATGATGCTTTAATAATCTGAAAGAAAAAGTTATAAATTAATCATTGTGACATGTTTACATAATAACAATATGCGTAAAATAAATTAGAATGATTTAAAATGCCCCTTTTACAAAACGGCAAAAACTTTTGCACCGACCTGATAGATGAAGGAGAAGTGCATATCCTTTTGCCATACTTGGTTAAAAATATTAAATATATATAAGCAAAAATATTGATATTAATGGGAGTTTATTATTAGTGTGATTATAGGTAATTGCTGAAGTTGAATTGTTCACCTTTTTTTTCGTGTTTCGTAGGTTGATTGCTTCTGTCAAAATAACTCGGTTAAAAACGTACATTGTTAAACGAAAAAAAGTGCTTTTTTTTTTCATCATTCCGTGTCTTGAGTTATTTCGAAAATTAGCGCCAACCCTGCTGCTTCTGTAGATACCCCCTTTTCTCATACCGATTTATTTTCAATCTCTCGCTGAGCAAAGAAGCCAAAATAATTAGTCGGCTTTGATCTGATCACCTTAAACTTGAAAGTAACCTTAAAACACTATGCGCTCCACTACATCAGTGAGTTTCAGCTTCGTTCTTTTCCGTTGTTTTTGTACAATCATGTTTGATTTTTTATTTCACTTTTTATTCAGAATTTGAATAAAGTTCTTTTTTTTCTTTTGATTTAATGTTCATTCATTCTTCCTCTTTCGTTATTCTCTTTCTTTCTTTCATTCATAATATTTTATTTTTATTCAGAATTTGAATCCATGTCTTTCTTTTTCTTTTGATTTAATTTTCATTCATTCTTTCCCTTTCATTATTTCTCTTTCTTTCATTCATAATATTTCATTTTTCTGCAAATTTATCTGTTTTCATTCTTGATTTTTTGTGCTTTCATTCTTTCTTCTTCTGTCGCAGGCAATCTTTCATTCTTTCCCTCGTTCTCATATTTCATTCTTTCTTATTGAAAAATGTTTTTGTAAATTTTCTTCCATTTTTTCTTCTTTTTTCCTATTTAATTCTTTTATTTTTAAATAATTTCATATATTCTCCTCAACTTCATTTAATTTTCTTCTTTTTGATTATATTTATTCATTCATTCTTTCTCCTATTTATTTCAGTTTTTTTGATATTTAGACTTTTCATTTTATTTCATTCTGTTGTTGTCTATATTTTTCTTTGTGCTTTAATATGTTTTATATTTCTTTCTTTTTTTCCAGATTTTTTAAATTTTTATATTTTTATTCGTTCTTTTTATTTTTCCAAAACAAGCTTCCCTTCTTTCTTTCTTTCTTTCTTTCCTTCTTTCTTTCTTTTTTTCTTCACTTTCTTTCTTCACGGAAACTCTTTCTTTCTTTTTTTAGCCTATATTCTGTCTTCGTTCGTCTCTTGATTTTATCATTTTCTTCGTTTCTTTCTTTCTTTCTTTCTTTCTTTTTTTCTTTCTTTCTTTCTTTCTTTCTTTCTTTCTTTCTAACGTTTCTTTTTATTTTTCCTTCCATACTCCTCCTTTTATTTCGTTATAATGTTTTTCTTTCTTTCTTTCTTTCCTTCTTTGCGTATACTCTTTCTTTCTTTGCGTATACTCTTTATTTATTTTTTCTTTCTTTCTTTCTCTTTTTTTCATTCGTTCTTTCTTTGCGTATAATCTTTCTTTCTGTCTTTGCGTATACTCTTTTTTTCTTTCTGTCTTTGCGTATACTCTTTCTTCCATTCTTTCTTTCTTTGCGTATACTCTTTCTTTCTTTCTGTCTTTGCGTGTACTCTTTTTTCTTTCTTTCTCTGCGTATAGTCTTTCTTTCTTTCTTTCTTTCTTTCTTTCTTTGACTATACTCATACTTTCTTTCGTTCTTTCTGGTTTCTTTCTTTCACCGCCCGCATTGTTTTTTTTTCTTTCAATATAACGTTTTTCATACACAGATAAAAATTGAAGAAAAAAAAAGGGCCGGAGGATCAAACGATCGAAATATTTAAGTTTTCCTGTTCAATCTTTTAATTTGTTTCTTTCTCCAATTTATTCTTCATTTTCTCTCTGGTTTTGGTTCTTCTTCCTCTTCATCTTTCTGTTCTTCTTCTTCCCTTATTTCTGGATCTGAAAATGTCCTCTTTTAATAAATATTATTTATCATTGATATTCTCTCTCTCCTCTCTCTCTCTCATTCTCTCTCTCTGTATATATATATATATATATATATATATATATATATATATATATATATATATCATCCTTTTTACATATCCTTAAATATATTTATATGAAGTTAAATATAAGAAATATATATTTAATATTAAATTGCTATATACATGATATTTGTATTGTTTTCAGCCCTTATATATATATATATATATATATATATATATATATATATATATATATATATATAAAACTGTTTTCTGAACAAACTAAACATTGTCTGAAAAACTATAGATAGATAGATAGATAAATAGATAGGTAGATAGACAGATATTTTTCGAAATTATTTTTGTTTCCAAATCGAAATCAGTTATAACACAAGAAAATCTTTAGTAACAGTAGGCTAGGAGAAATAGTAGTAGTAGAAGGAGAAAGTTTAAGTAGAGGAGTAAGTATTAAATCTAAAGCATTTTATTAAATATAAATTTGATTAAGCTAAATTTTCAGCTTCAAAACCAGATTATATATGCATATATGACAATATACTTAGATCATAACACACACACACACACACACACACACACACACACACATATATATATATATATATATATATATATACTTGCAAACATAGGCACTTAAAATTGTCTTTCATATGGTGCCATAGTCAAGTGTTTTTCCTAGCCATTTTCTGCCATATTAACCAAAAATATCGGCATAAATTCTGGCAATACACCCGCTCCTCTTCAATCAAGTGCAAATGTCTCCGAGTCTTGGTGCTGTTAAAAGCCTGACCTTTGTAACCCGGGCCAAAGGTGCTTTTCACAAGTGACAATAATGCGAGGCCTCTCGCAATTGAGTTGAACGCAAATTCTATAACAGAGACACAAAAGGTCTTCAGGATATGGCGGCTGGATACAAAGAGGTGTTGGCGTCTTTGCTGCTGAGATTAACGACTGGCAAGGCTTTCAAGACTGAAGCCCAGCTACCACTCGCTAACTTGTGTCCACCAAACCGGAAGCGATGGCATCTATCCAACTGCGCCATCCAAATAGTGTGCTCTCTTTGATGATAATGAAACCATTGGAGGTGGCAGTTCTCACATCAATTCTCAAAACAGAATAAACAATGTTCGAATCATGGTTGAATTTGTTTGTGATCACTTTGCACTTTAACCTGGGACTATTACTTCTATATTTATTAATAAACTCTCCTGTTTGTTCGAAGGCATAAATTGCGATAAAAATTGAGTTGGAAATCAATGTTTGAATATTTTTCTTTTTTAAATTTAGATATGGCTAAGTTTCTTCTATATCGCCTCGCCTAGTTTCAGTAGAACAAAACAAAACGCATTGTAAACACATATTTTAAGATTCCTATCAGTCTTTTAAATATATTGCTAACGGACTGTGATTACAATGTAAGCGGTAACATTTAATTTGCATAATAATTTTGTTGACTCTAATCATGTTTTGGAATGACTGCAAAAAACACGCCCCCATAAATTTATAGATAAAACTGGAGAAAGAAAGAAAACTGAAATAAAGAGGTGAAAAGAAAGAATGAATAGGTATAATGAAAAGAAGGAAATTGAATGAATTTAAGAAGGAAGGAATCATTCTGGGAGTCGTTCTCGTAAAAAAAGATGGACTAATTCTGGGTCTCATACTCCATTTTTTTATCTTTCTTCTGTTGAAGTCATAAAGCTGCGATCGAATTTGATGTATTTTCATGGTGGTTTAAATTAACCCGTGTTGAGCTGTGGGCTTAGAGATGTAGAATTAACCTTCGTGATAAATAAGAGGTTAAACGTTAGACAAAAATATTTATGAATTTATTTTTGTTGGTAAAAAAGCACACAAATATGTATCTATCTATCTATCTATCTATCTATCTATCTATCTATCTATCTATCTATCTATCTTACCCTCTTCATTTTCTATCTATCTATCTATCTATCTATCTATCTATCTATCTTACCCTCTTCTATTTTCTATCTATCTATCTATCTATCTATCTATCTATCTATCTATCTATCTGTCTATCTTACCCTCTTCATTTATCTATCTATCTATCTATCTATCTATCTATCTATCTATCTATCTATCTTACCTTCTTCATTTTCTATCTATCTATCTATCTATCTATCTATCTATCTATCTATCTATCTATCTCTTACTCTCACTTCCTATATATATAACCTTCCCTTTCTCTCCACCTATGTATCTGTCATCGCACCTGCTTTCTCAGCTTTCTATTGTTCCTTTCTAACTAGGTTGTACTCCTTACACTTTTCTAATTAATCTTTTTCCATTTATGTAGCCCCCTGCACATCAGTGGCGTTTCCACCTTGCTCGGGGTGAAATGATTATATATATATATATATATATATATATATATATATATATATATATATATGTAATGATGGCAGACCCGTAAAGGAAAGAAAGATCATCAAAATAGATCGTTTTAATTCTTTAAGTATTAAAGACATAGATCCTTACCGATAGCTCAATGGGTACTATCCAGAACAACATGATATATATATATATATATTTTTAGTAATCATATCGGCCTAAACAAGGCAATTTACCGCCACTGGTGCGAAGGGGGTTACATAGGAGGAAAGTTATAAAAATGTGGGACCGGTTTATGGTGGGTGTCAAGAAATGGGTGATAGAAGGATCATAATAATGATTTGATGAGACTAGAGTAGACGGAGAAAGAAGCATGTAAGAGAGGATGCCAATCAGTGACATAAGAAAAGACTTTTGATTTTACACTTAAATTCTTGGAGATTGTACCTGCCGGAGAAGCAAGTAAACGGAAGGGAATTCCACAGGCGGGAAGTACGAGAAGCTGATGGAGTAGAATTTGCGTTTGCATTTTATTGGTTTCACAGTAAAATGGTGTGACCTATTGCTAAACTAGTAGCTTGAAAACATAGGGGGCACTAGTGAGCTAAGTTCATCGGAGCAGAGGCCATGAATGTTTTGTAGAAGAGACACAGGGAAGCAACATTAAAAGTAAAAACTCAACGCGTCATCTATGGTGGTTATGAACTATAATCTAATTTTATGGGTAAAATTTTGATACCCATCCCCTCAGTCGCAGATTACAAAATTTTGTAATTTCTTGTCTGAAAAGAACGGTCGTAATTGTTAATAATCGTCTTAGATAATGCGTTGAGTTTTTACTTCATATATATATATATATATATATATATATATATATATATGTGTGTGTGTGTGTGTGTGTGTGTGTGTGTGTGTGTGTGTGCGTGCGTGTGTGTGTGTGTGTGTGTGTGTGCGCGTATTTCTTTCAAATATACTGTCCTCGAAGTTAGTTAGGAGCATGGAACCAACTCTTAATTGCTGTGGTTCCCAGGTCCCCTCTTTCCCGAAGTGGTAGCACCTGTTAGGGTTCCAGCTATGGGTAAATAGCTAACCCTCAAACTGGGGTCAAAGCACTATGAAAATATAAAAATACACTTTTATAGAAATATATACATAAAAATAAAGTTTTATAGAAAAATATGCATTTTTGGACGAAAAACAATTATTACCATAACACATTGAAGGGAAAATATTATTCTCATCAAAACATTTTTGAATACAAAACTAGAAGACATTTTGAGTTTTCTAGGATAAGAAAAAATAAAAACAAAAAATTATCATGAAAATCAGACTAAGTCAACCTTTTCACTATAACTGAACAGTACTTAAAGCACTATATTTTTTGGCATTAAATAACCCACAGAGGTGTTGATATGCCGTTAAACAAAACTTTTACTCAAACACAATTTATATATATATATATATTGTCATCCGTAGACAGATCCGTTTCGCTGTATCACAGCTCATCAGTACGGCCAGCCTCCGATTGCTTTTTAACCCAGGATTGAAACCCGACCGAATTTACGTAGGCGATGGACGTTCGGTGGAATAAGGCAGACTTTTTAGCGCATATGTTATCATTATCCGCGCCCAATACACACTAGCAGTATAGCCCGGTATTGCTCGGGTGTAATGGAAGCTTTAAAACTAATCTATGGTCCTGGAACTCAGACTTTTTGGACGTTGGCACGAAAGACTAAAAAGTAATAGGTGTTTCCAGTTAAAGGGAAACGGTAGACTGAAAGAAGAATGATTTCTTAGTGTCGATATCAAATAAGTTTTTATCGTCACTGAAAACTGAATTTTGAAGGCTAAATAAATCCCCTGAGTAAATGATATCATGGCTGAAACTAAGAACTACAATTATACCTACTTAGAGTCCAAACCTGAAGCAAAAACTAAAGTAAAAGGGCTGAAAAAATGCAGACATACAGACAGATAAACAGACACACACACACAAATGTCTTGCCTCATATATATATATATATATATAATCGATTTTCTGCACTATTGTAAGAACTGCAACCTTGAAACTTCTGAATATCCTTTCTTATTTCTTTGTCTATGAGTGTATCACATTTGATTAAAATCGGACCATTCCTTCTATAACCCGATTTTATCGATTATCGATATTTATCGGGGGTACCTCGACACAAAACCTAGCTAAGAACACTCGCAGACGCTTATAGTACAACTGTGTAAATTTTCAAGAAAATCTGTTCAGCCGTTTCAGAGTCTATAAATAACGGAGGCACGCACACACAGACACACATACACAGACAAACTTTCATTTATAAATAAGGTTAGATATACCATCAAAAAAATGATGGCTTGAAGATGGCGTCATATTAGCAAAATATGATTCAGAACCATAAGAAATTCTGTCTCGCAAAAATTTTACATTAACTGTATTAAAATATTTAGCTCAACTTTTGTACTGAGTCCTGTAAAACAGAAAATAGACGTTAAGGAACTATAAATTTATTGTTGTCCTTTCTTCGCATTATTATATATATATATATATATATATATATATATATATTAGGTTAGGTTGATTTTTAAAAAAATACACGGTGTAAGTTGGGTATTAGTATGATAAGTAGAGACACCAAAAAGTAGATTTGTAACTTGCACCAATTTTTGAGTATTTAGTTTAAAAGATCGTCTAATATGAAGCACTTGAAAATCCTTGTTTTTCATGCATTTATATATGAAATTGCTTAAAAAGTTTATAATTTATATCCAGAAATGTTTTTTAATTCATATTATTCAAATGAAATGATTACAATATATGAAAAAGTAGCAGTTTTGTCAGTACTTATCATACCAACACCCAATTTTCCCCGGGGGATGCTTTTTGATATTCAAAAGAATTTGAAAATCAACCTACCTTAATATATATATATATATATATATATATATATATATATATATATATATATATAATATCAGATAACAAAACTGAATACTGTGTTATGGCGAGTTTTTCTTGAGAATGAGCGTCTTCAGGGAAGTAACAGGTGCTTTGACAAATCTGAACGCTGACTATTGATGTAGTAAATTCTGAAACATAGCCAATTTAATTCAGTTTTCTATAGGTTTTCTGTTCTTTATCGATGCTGCTTTTCATTATTCTATATTACGTTAGTTTTAATTTTCTGAAGAAAGCAGATCTGCTGTAAGATCCTGTACCTAAATTTATTATATATAATACGAAAATTAGAGTTCATTCCATACATTTTCGAAAGAGCAATGTTCAATTTGTAAATAAATACATACATAGATACATACATATATATACATGAGTGTGTGTGTGTACAAGTAAAACCAGCATACACACACGCGTACACGCATATAATCACACATGAATGCAGTATCGTCGTACATTTTTCCACTTCCGTTTTAAGACAAGATCTTTAATTTCTTTACAATTAAATTTTTTTCGATTCTTTTATGCTAGATACGATCGATCTCTTGTTGTGCTGAGCGAAAATTCTATTTAAACTACGTTTTTGTCAAAATTCATTTTGTTTTTATTGCATTGCAACTTTTGTCAACTTTAATTTGCATTTTTTAATTTTTATTCGATTCACTTGTGAATATTTAAAGAAAAAAAGCATATGTAGGCGAACGAAATAAAACCTTTCATTTTGTACCTAATATGTATCCAAATATATATATATATATATACAAAACTTACAATGTCCGATAATTTTAGATGAGTGATAATTAGCATCCAGGTACTTTTGATTACCTTTTCTTTCTTCCACGATTAAATTTATTTTTGACCATTAAATACAAATCAGATTAATTATATAAAAGTTGGAGACTTAGAGATCTTATCTGTTCAGTATATATCTCACTCAAGAAATATATATATCTGTTTCGCTGTATCACAGCACATCAGTACGGTTAGACATCCGATTGCTTTTACCCAGGATGAAAAACCCGAACGAATTGGCGTCAATCGGCGATTCTACTTCTAAGCATTGGGCGTTCGATAGAAGGAAGCAGAGTTTTAGCGTGTGATGTATTTATTATAAGCCAGTAGATATGAAAAGATATATATATATATATATATATATATATATATATATATTTTCATATCTACTGGCTTATAATAAATACATCACATCATAAAAGCAATTTTTCTTTTCTTATTTATTTGATTTTATTCTATCTTTTTCTTTTTCTTTTTCCTTTTCTTTTTCTTTCCCTTTATTTTTATTTTTATTTTATTTTATTATTTATTTTTTAATTTCTTTGCAATCTATTTAAAAAGGAAAAGTAGACTAATTTTTCTCCAGTTTCTGAAAGGTTTTTTTCTGTTGCTGAGGTGATGTGTCGTTCCCCGTGGGGATCTTCATATCAAAATGGCCATTCAACATCTTTGAATTAATCCTTTTTTAATATATATTTGCTCTGTAATATTTTATTACATGGAGCTCTCTTCCTGTATTATTTTTTAATATTAAAATAAAGTTTTAATATTAATTAGGATCGGGTTTTTTGGAATTTACCTTCCTGCTTTTTTCACTTGGATTGAAGTATCTGAATTAAAATATATATATATATATATATATATATATATATATATATTTTAGCTTTTTTTCATCTTTATCGTTTGTAGTTCATTCTTTTCCTATCTATCTATCTATCTATCTATCTATCTATCTATCTATCTATCTATCTCAGTCTGTTCCTATCTATCTATCTATCTATCTATCTATCTATCTATCTATCTATCTATCCTTCTGAATATGTTACTTCTCGTCTTATTGACACATTATCTATATAGGCACCTCTTACTTTATTGCTGTGCCTTCACAATGTATCTGGCTGTTGACCTTTTTTCTTTCTATCTTCCTTCTTTTCTTTCGTTTTTCTTTTTTTCTTCATCAGTTCATATCTATATATCTTAGTCTGTTTATATCGGCACATATATCTATCAGTTTTGTCTTTTCAAATCTATCTATCTATCTATCTATCTATCTATCTATCTATCTATCTATCTATCTATCGCGTCTGACGTGGTGTAAGGAATCATTATATTTGATTGATGAGTTCGATTTCAACTGGAGGCACCTTATTTTGTCCTTAACAAATCGTTATCTGTATATTATCTATCAATCTGTTGCTATCTTTTTAATATCGACTTCTCTCTATTAATTTATCTCAGATATTCCATATCTATCTATCTATCTATCTATCTATCTATCTATCTATCTATCTATCTAACACTTACTGTTTATTATCTATCTAAGAATTCATCTATTTCTTTTTAGTCTTTTCATTTCTATTTCTGTCATTTGTGTATGTGTGTATGTGTCTCTCTATGTATGTATGTATGTATGTATCTATCTATCTATCTATCTATCTATCTATCTATCTATCTATCTATCTATCTATCGTGGTAGAATCAGGTTTCGAATCTCACCATAGTCGATTTGTCAGGAAAGTGACTTCTTGATGTAACCAGTCTGGAGGAAGCGATTCCAGCGTGCAACACCTTGGAAATGAAATTGGATACACGGCTATCTTTGAGAAGCAGTCGATGGTTGTTCCCGCTTGACTGAGGGTTTGAGCATCCAGATTTTGTTCAGATTGTTGTTTATGATTGATAACGTGCTCTCTCCCGGAAACTGTAACTAAGGTCCACTCAGTGTAAACCACAGGTGGGCTCTGTAGGTATTGAACAAATACAAGAATGTCTGAGCAGGCGTATACAATGGGGATTAGCTAGCCGCCTCGGTAGACGAGTATCCTCGAATACGAGTGGCCAGCCATTATTTAAGTATCCATTTCATTCTTTTCATATCCATCGATTCAGATAGATTATCTGAATTTGTTACATCTCTATCTACTGACACATATCTACATTATCTGTGTAAAAAAATCGTACTTTTTTCCTGTTTTTTCGTAGATAATGTCTGTTTCCATTCTTTCTTTCTGTTTGTCTTTCTTTTTATTTTCTTTCTTTCTTTATATATATATATATATATATATATATATATATATAAAGAAAGAAAGAATATGTATATATATATATAATTAATATTAATATACTTTACATTGTGACACTGAAATTTATATGTTACGAGGGTTTTACCTTGTCATTAGGCAATGTTAGCTCATTGTTGTGAAAAAGATTTTCATTTGAATATAAAAAAACAACAAGTTTGAAATTTATGGATGTGGAAAGGTAGAAACATTTACTTGTGTGTTCAATTTAACTAATCAGAATAGAGAACCATTTTAAATTTGAAAAAAGGTTATATTTTTGGGAAATACATGATGGCTTTGAAACTTAACGCAAGAGTGTCAATCGATCTAGACTGCATTTCCGTTGATGTAACCATTATTGTTACAAGTCTATTACCTTAGTTTCTCTTTATCCCATTCATTTTCTAAAACAAAAATGAAAGAAAGAAAACATTTAATATTTTTGATCCAATGCTAAGAGACCTTTGAATGTGATTAAAATATTTTTATTTTGATTCAGAATGCATTTATTTTAATTTAATTAAATAGTAAAAAAATATATATTTATTAATGAATTTAATATCCATTTTGTTAATTTCTAAATTTATTATACTATGTCCATAAATACATTTTTGGTGCTTAAAGCAGCAATTCAGTGATGTTCTGTCTTCATTGCCGATTTCGGGTTTTTAAACATCATATCGGCTCCGGCAGTAACCCTGACTTGAAGTACCATGTCGGCTCCCTAATTTTGTGCTACTTGACGTGATTTAATTTTTTTTCCTCGGCAGCATTCGTAATTTTTATTGTTAACTCTAGTCAATGGGAAGAGTTCATTTTCCCGCATTCGACTATTTAATAACAAAATCCGAGTTGCACCCGTTTCTTGGATCTTTATTCACGGCTACACTTTCTGATATGTTCATCCATTTTTCTTTCTTTCTTCATTAAATTTACCCCTATACTTTGAATTGCTAATACTAATTATGCTTTCTTACCTCTACTAATTAACATAGATTTTTACGAAATATTATTTATTTTACTTTTAACCTTAAGCATGTTTCTGGCCCAACCAATGCTACTTCTTTTCTTCCTCTCTCTTCCTCTCACTAACACACACACTATAAACATGATATTCAAAATGTTTCCCTCCTGTAACTGATAACATTGTTCTTGGTGATGACAAGCAGTAATGGCATGGAAAGTTCTTGCACAAAAAAACATCAACAACATTTGGAAGAGTTTCTTTATGAATTTGCAATGGGGGGGTGCCTGGGGGCAATTTAAGGTTTTGTGCCACAGCTTTAGCCCTGAGCTAGTTTCATACATATTTTTAGCCCTGGGCTAGTTTCATACATATTTTCTCAACTGTCCATAAATCTATTTTTAATGCTTAAAGAAGCTCTTCATTAATGTTCTGCCTTCATTGCCTACTTCGGGTTTTTAAGCATCATATCGGCTCTGGCAGTAACCCCGACTTTCGGTCAAGAAGGACCAAGCCGGCTCCTTACTTTTGTACTACTTGTCTGGATTTAAATTTTATTCTTGGCAGAATTCGTACTTTTTATTAACTCTAGTCAATGGGAAGAGTTCATTTACCCGCCCTCACCAATTTAATAACAAATTCCGTGTTGAACCCATTTCTTGGATCTTTATTCACGGCTACACTTGTAACACCCAAACGGACAGTCCAAACAAGTTCTCCGGCAGCCGTTCTCCACGCTGTGATGTTTGCCGGAAGTTTGTTGAAAATGTCGGAGCCTCAAGCTGGGGGTACAAGATAAAACTATAAGGAACGAACTTCCACAACTTGGATAAGTTGAAACGATGCTTTATTTCGTTTAGAGTTAGCCTTTTTGGTTGGGGCAGGCGAATGTGACACACAGCTCTAACTCTAATTAATGGAGATCAAATCCGAACTGACCGAAACAAGACGAACGGAGGTTCTACATCAAGCACACGCCCGGCTGAACTAACTCAACTCAACTGATCTGACTAGGAAAAATCACTTGTATTTATTTAAAATTAATCCGGAAATCTGGAAATGCTTTAGACCAGCGGGTGATAAGCATTGACGACTGTAAGTCCGAAATTTCAGAGTACTTAAATTTTCCTTCTTTTTATGTGTAAACATCCTGCAAACACCCAGTCTGCACTTAGCTTTAGTATCTTTTCCAGGATTTTTTCTTATCTTTTTATCTTAATAAAGCTTCCGCCGGAAAATTCTTAATGTGTGGTCAAGATACAGTAAAGACAGCCTTTGACCTGGTCATTCAGAATCCTATTTCCTGAACTTTATCTCTTATCACATTAAATCACCGAGTCAAATATTTACCGGAAGAGTGGTAGGATTTAAAACAGTAATCTGATACCCTTTTCTCTTCCACAATTTTCCTCATAAAAGAAAAAGCGTTTATTTATTTATTTTTTCTCTTCTTTTTCACTTTTGTTAAACGAAACATGTTTTTAATCTATTTTCTTTTCTTAACCATTTTCTATTTTAATCTATTATAATAAAATACATATTTTACAAAGCACCTTAATATACGCCTAGTTATCGTGTCAATCACTTTCTGATTTCTGTTCATCCATTTTCTTGCTTTCTTCATTAAATTTACCCCTATACTTTGAATTGCTAATACTAGTTATGCTTTCTTACCACTATTTATTGACATAGATTTTTAAACAGAATGTTACTATTCAACTGGTCTATTATTTGCTATACCCTTCCCGAAAATTTATCGAAGTTATCTATATTCGTCAATGAATAGCTAATCCGTTTTCCGAAAACTAAAACTAAACTACTTATACCAGTCACCTTTTGCTATTCTTTAAAACCCTCTAACTATATAGATCTCTGCTTAAATAATTATTTTTCCGCGTTGGGTTGGGAGAGAAATAAATGTTACTACTCTTGCTAATTTCGCCTCCTGCTTTTAATGTTTTTACTTGTAATTAACGTTTCCAGCCTACATTTAAAATTCCTTACTTTTTTTTTATCATATCACCCCGAACAAGGCGGTAACGCCACTGATGTGCAGGGGGCTACGTAAGAGTGAAAAGATTGGAAAATAGAAAGCCGGAAACCACATCCTAAACAGGGAACAAGGGATGAGCCTCTTTACCTGTTCAATAGACGTGTGTGGAGTGTGAACCGGGCGATAGTTTTGTCTATCTACTCCAATTGAAAAAATAAAAAAGAAAAGACTGAAAAGATTAGGAAAGAGAAAGCCGAAAACCACATCCTAAACAGGGAACAAGGGATGAGATTCTTTACCTGTTCAATAGACGTGGGTGGAGTGTAAACCGGGCGATATTTTAGTCTATCTACTCCAATTGAAAAAAATAAAAAAGAAAAGACTGAAAAGATTAGAAAAGAGAAAGCCGGAAAACACATCCTAAACAGGGAACAAGGGATGAACCTCTTTACCTGTTCAATAGACGTGTGTGGAGTGTGAACCGGGCGATAGTTTAGTCTATCTACTCCAATTGAAAAAATTAAAAAGAAAATGAAAAGATTAGAAAAGAGAAAGCCGGAAACCACATCCTAAACAGGGAACAAGGGATGAGACTCTTTATCTGTTCAATAGACGTGGGTGGAGTGCAAACCGGGGGATAGTGTAGTCTATCTACTCCAATTGAAAAAAAAGAAAAAAGAAAAGAGTGAAAAGATTAGAAAAGAGAAAGCCGGAAACCACATCCTAAACAGGGAGCAAGGGATATTACTACCTGAATATCTTCCGCACAAATTCATACTCTTACTATTGCTCCTTCCCACGGCTCTCACACATATCCATTCACGTCTACATTCTGATCTATTATTATATTCTAATACAATTTTTCATATCATAATACAATATTTTAATACCTATTTAATTATTAAAAATTATAATATTTATTTAATTATTATTTCATAAAATAAAACAAATTATTAGATATATGTAAGTTAATAGATATATTTTTTATAAAGAATCTTTATAACCATATTCTAAGGTGAACATTTTGCAATGTTTACATATGACATTTATTTCATTACGTTTAATTAATAGAGTTTTATTTTTAAGAAATTCAATAATATATAGTTTTAATATAGACTCAAGGGACATATGTCATTTAAAGAGTTACATATTCTAGCTTATCTTTTAATTCTCGATTTTAATGTGTGTTTTTATTTGTTTCTTTTAGATACCAATAATATTTCAACAAGGATGTTCTATTTCTGTGCTTCGTGTGTTGATAAAATCGTTTTTCAGAGATTTCTTACTACTCCCCACACAAATCTTTACATTACTAAGTTTTTTCATAGAAGAAATAGTGCATTGATAAACAATGGATTCTGTGAAGCACGTACTTTTCAAAGGAAACTCTATAAATTACATTTATTATTGTCCAGATTATTGATTGCACGTATTGGATAATTCTTATTTTCAATTAGGTGTAATTTTTTATTTAAAATATATTATTCTGATTTTTATAATTTTTTTCACATTATTCGTACAAATATAACTTAATTTTAGAGTATTTTATTGAATGTTGTTTTAAAGGAAATTTAAAAGTGTAACTAAAAATGTTTAATTATTGAAATGTTTATAAAGATACACTTAAAAATTTTTTCTTTAAAACAACATTTATAAGTATTATTAAAGATAGGTTTACGTTTACAAATATTTAAAAATCTGTCGCTTTCTGCATTACGTGATGTAAACAATCTCTCCACGAACTCTCTCGCGAAAAGGTTTCTAATTTAAATTTTAAAATCATTTGTTTCTGATGAAAGGCCGAGGACGGTCTGAAATATCAAATATAATAATAGAAATAAATAAATACTGTCAAAAATTACATTTTTAAACTTACAACTTTTTAGGAGTTTTTCCTATACACGTTATTAAGACAGTATACCTGGATCATCACTATGTTATATATATATATATATATATATATATATATATATACGCAGGGAAGATGAGCCGGTTACGGTACTATGGTTTCGACATTTTTGGTTTCGTCAAGCAGAAAAAAATAAACAAATCGCCTCACGAAACCGAAAATGTCGAAACCTTGGTAGCGTAACCGGCTCATCTTCCCTGCTTAAATATCTAAACAATCTACATGTTGAATCTTCATCTTCCTTTAAGCATGTATTGAGTTATCTGGTTTAATTTAAATCTGACTTATAGTGTTCAGTATATATATATATATATATATATATATATATATATATATATATATAACACTAAATC
This sequence comes from Ascarosepion bandense, assembly GCA_037127315.1. Lineage (NCBI taxonomy): Eukaryota > Metazoa > Mollusca > Cephalopoda > Sepiida > Sepiidae > Ascarosepion > Ascarosepion bandense. Next base: position 1,501,039 of record JBBBDQ010000951.1, read on the forward strand.
TAAAAATGAGCCAACACCGACCGCGGTTTCACAAAACGGATCGTCAGCGCTGACGATCCGTTGTGTGAAACTGCGGTCGGTGTTGGCTCATTTTTAGATTTAGTGTACTGTATTTTTTGCTCTACTTTCGTACTTTCGTATAGAGCACTTTACTGTTAAGGTTTTCGTCTTGGTTTTTTTTTCTCTTTCAAACAAGCTTTTGAAGTATTATTCTTGTGCTTGGTTTGTTTCTTTTTTTGCTTCCTCCTTATTTAACCTCCGAGGTAGTCCTCCTTGGGTTATTGACGATTTAAGTTACTGATAGGTTAGCATTGGTTTTTCGGACATTAGTCTATATTAATTAGTGCTGATTTCTTGTAATTACGTATATATATATATATATATATATATATATATATATATATATATATGCAGACAGATCTATTTCGCTGCATCACAACTCATCAGTACTGTTAGATATTCAATTGCTTTGCTTTTTACCCAGGATTGAAACCCGACCAAATTGGCGTCAGTCGGCGATTATATATATATACTAGCAGTATAGTTCCGGCGTTGCTCGGGTGTAATGAAAGCTTTAAAACTAACCTATGGTCCTGGAGCTCAGACTTTTTGGACGTTGGCACGAAAGACTAAAAAGCAATAGTTGTTTCCAGTTAAAGTGAAACTGTAGACTGAAAGAAAAATGAATGGATGTAAGTCAAAATTTGATTTCCTGGTATCGATATCAAATAAGTTTTTTTCGTCGTAAAATGAATTTTGAAGACTAAATAAGTCTTCTGAGTAAATGGTATCATTTCTGAGACTAAGAACTACAATTATACCTACTTAGAGACAAACCCGAAGCAAAAACTAAAATAAAAGGGCTGAAAAATACAGACATACAGGCAGATGAACAGACACACACTCGAACATCTTGCCTTTTATATATATATATATATATATATTATCGATTTTCTGCACTATTGTAAGAACTGCAACCTTGAAACTTCTGAATATCGTTTCTTATGTCTTTGTTTATGTGTGTACGAAATTTGATTAAAATCGGACCAATCCTTCTATAACCAGATTTTTCGATTATCGATTTTCGATATTTATCGGGGGTACCTCGACACAAAATCTAGCTAAGAACACTCGCAGACGCTTATAGTACAACTGTGTAAATTTTTGAAGAAAATCGGTTCAGCCGTTTCGGAGTCAACAGGTAACGGACACACACACACACACACACACACACACACACACACACACACACACACACACAGTTCCATTTAGAAATAAGTTTAGATTACCGCTGAGATTCTCGAATCAGATATTTGAATAACATTTCGAATAGTGTAAGTGCAATAAATACGCATCATTGACGAAATAAGAGGATCGATGGTGAAGAGGAAATTAGCATTTGAACATAGATTTTGCGGTATGTCCATCAAAAATCCAAAATGTGGGAAAAAACAAAAACAACAACAATACATTTTTTTCATACAACACATACTTAATTCGGAGTTTCGTTACCGTAATAACTTCTGTGGTTGAGTGGTAAACCGCATTAGATCTGACTGTTGCATCTCTCCAGTATATCGGAGTATGCAGGTTCAATTCCAGCCTGAAGATGGATATATTCAAATAATGCCCGAAACTAATAAATTAAAACAAATATATAGGTTAATACTAATCTTGTAAATTTCTGTATAATTTTGTAATATATATATATATATATGAATGATGGAATAAATAAAGAAAAAAGTAGGATATGTGTTTTGAACTATGTTTCACTTTTATTAAAGCTTCTTCGGATATCTGGTTACAGACAAGACATGGATTTTTTTAAAACAGAGACAGTATACTGGAATATTGTATTGATTTTGATTCTTATTGGTCAGATATGTGTCACATGTAACAAAGCAATGGACAATTACTTCAAATGGAAGTGCATGTATTTATGTATGTATAGTCACTGTTGTCTGTTAATATGGCATAGTAATACACGTGTTAAGTGTATTAAAACGATGAAAGATATTTTAGATGTACGTGTAAGAAAATCTTGGATCGTAAAATGTATGAATGGGTGTTTTTGGTTATATTTCAATCCATAATTTAAACTCACATAGTGTTGAGTTATGATTGAAATTTGTTTTTGCAGTTGTTTTAATGATAAAAAATATTTTTGCAAGCAGGTTTCTTATCGTCAAGTGCTCATTATCGAGTTAATTATCGAGTTTGATATTTTAGTGCAAATAATATGTCACTTTAACTGAGCAGTTTTATGCTGACTTTCACCGTTTGTGAGGATATACTTATGGTGTCCCCCCTCATTGGGGATGCGATTCCTGCGGTTAAAATTTAACGTAACAAACTCTTTGCGTAAAAACTATATATATATATATATATAAATTATATTTTAGAATATGTAGAATTTTTTTATCCACTACAAAGTGTACATTTCGTTTCGACATTGAAATTAAATGTCTCCTCAAGTGGTGTGGAAAGGAATGGAAAGCCTCGATTTGGCGAGTTGTGTGCGAGCACCGTTCTAAATTAATGTTTTGGACGCTGTAAAGTTTCTTCATTCCTTAAAAACTCGGATATATATATATATATATATATATATATATATATATATATATATATATATATATATAGGATACCGTGCAGATAGAGAAGAATCCAAAGGAGTATCCTGTACATACAGTGGTAAGATCACTCTCTAAGGGAGCTCTAAATATATATGTATATAAATGCATATAGAGCAAATATAAGAATAAATTAAGGCCGACACGTTATTTCCTGGTAAATCGTAGGTGTAGGCCTATTTCAGGCGAACCATCATCAACTTCCGTCTTTAGTGTACAGAAGATTTTACACGAATGAAATTCACGAAGGCTTAAAAAAAACGAAATAAAAATAAAGATCGCTCCCTTAAAAAGACAATTTCAGAAAAAATACATCACTATATCAGTTCTGCGAATACACACACACATTCATACATAAGCATATACGTAAGCAACATATAATCAAAGAGCACGCGTACGAACGGATGTCAACTTAAATTTAAAGATACATTCAGCAAGTCAGTTAGACAGCTGACCCGTAGATTTGAAACGTAAAATAAGGGGTTAGGTGTGTGTGTGTGTGTGTGTGTGTGTGTGTGTGTGTGAGAGAGAGAGAGAGAGAGAGAGAGAGAGAGAGAGAGAGCGTTAAAAAGAAAGGGTAAGTATCTTAAAGCGTAAACGAAAAGGGAAGACGAAGAAAGAAGAGAAGAATAAATTTGAATTAGAAAGAACAGATGATAGGAGAAAATGAAAAAAAAGGTGAAAGGATAAGAAATTGGGGTCTAAAAATTAAAAATATTTAAGAGATAATAGTTAATCAATCCGTTGTAATCACAAATACCATCACACCAATATATAATCAAAATTATACTAATTATACAATCAACAAAACAAATATAATACAATATATAGCTAAAAAATTTAAAAAATTACTTTAAAATGTAAGCCTAATTATTCTATTTAAATTTAAAAAAAGGTGAAAGTTAAACTTAATTATTTAGTTTAAAAATAAATTTATATATAACTAGTGAAAGGATAAGAAAGTGGAATTAAAAAAACCAAGAAGATTAAAAAATTAAGATATAATAGTTAATCAATCTGTTTTAATCACATTTACTACCACACCACGATATAATCAAAATTATACTAATTATTTGGTTAACAATAAATAATAATAATACAATATAACTTAATAATGTAGGTAAATTTTTCAGTCAACGGTACAGTTATAATACAGTATAACTTTAGTAATGTAAAAATCCTATATATGTACACATATAACGCACACACACACTTAAATGTGTACGCACACACACGCATATATATGTACACACATATATGTACACGCACACAGATATACATACTCATATACAAACACACATATATACACTCATACACTTGCGAAAACAAATATGGAAGTAATTTTAAATTATGTTAAACTTTTCGCCCCTCATTTATTCCTATGAAGTCTTTACACACATCACACTATGTTACGGAATATATATTGTTTGTTTGTACCTTATTCTTATATATGTCGAATTTTTTTATACGGGTTTATATGTGACTATGGTATTGCTTACATATTTGTTTTTGCAGGTGTATGGGTGTATATATATTATATTTAAGTTGACATCCGCTCTTACGCGCGCTCTTTAATTAGATGTTACGTATATATATGCTTATGTATGAATATGTGTGTGCATTCGCCGAACCGATATAATGATGTATTTTTTTTCTTAAATTTTCTCTTTTAAAAAAGCGACCTTTATTTTTATTCTGTTTTTTTAGGCCTTTGTGAATTTCATTCGTGTAAAATCTTCTGTACAATAAAGACGGAAGCTGATGATGGTTCACCTGAAATAGGCCAATATTTCCGATTTACGATGAGATAAAGTGTCTGCTTTAATTTTTTCTTATATATATATATATCGGTAGAATTGCCAGATCGATCGCTCTTTCTCGGTTTGGTGGGTGGTGGTGTATGGCCGTTCTATTTGGTGTAGCGATCTGTCTGGTTGATTCCGATAACTAACGAGACTCCGATCTGCTAACTAGTGCATCGATGTGTGTTTTTATTCAACGGCGAGCTCAGCGTTCACTGCTCCCGTGTCTGGGTCGGTTTTCTTAAACACTTCTTCCGGGGACGCGTGGAAGAAACCAACACGAGGCGAAGCAGTGACAGGTCTGTGATGCCATAAGTGTCCAGGGCGCAAGCGAAATGTTTATATATATATATATATATATATATACCTCAAGCAAGGCGATACCACCACTGATGCTCAGGGTACTACATGAGAGAGTAAAAGTTTAAACAGGAGGAGAGTGAAGAGAAAGACGGACCAGTTATAGGTGGTGTCATAGAAAGGACAAGGGAAGGATGGAAATACAGGTGTGATGACAGCTGAGAATGTAGGGTGAGAATGTAAAAGAACAAGATACACGGAATGATGTAAAAGTTGGTAAGAGATGGCAAGAGATGGCAACTGACATTGTATTTAAATTCCTGAAAGTTGTAACTGTCAGGAAGGGAGTTTCACAGGTGAAAAGCGCGAGAAAAGAAGCTGATGGAGAAGAATTGTCGGCTGCATTTAGTAGGCCAAATTGTAAAAGAGTGGGACCTTGATGCCACTTACTGGTTGCACGAGTAAATTCTTGTGGAGGGGGCACCATTGACCTAAGTTCGTCAGAGAAGAATCCATGAAAAGATTTGTAGAAGAGACAGAGTGAGGCCACATCCCGCCGGTGAGAAAGTGGCTGGAGTCGAGCTGCCAGGTCTGGATCAGTCACATTAGAGATTCTCCTTTGGAGCCTGTCGAGAACCCTGAGATGAACAGCAGGTACGCCTGGGTAGATATGACAACAATATTCTATGAACGGTCGGATGGTTGATTTGTATATTTGCAAGATGGATTCAGGCGGAAAAAAAACTTCCTGGCCCGACACAGTAACCCAACCTCCCTAGCAGTGGATTTAGCTATTAATTCAATGTAATGATCCAACTTAATGTCAGAAGAGAGGGTGAGGCCAAGCGCAGTGTATTGTTTTCAGTGCGACCCGCTTTGTCCATGCTTTTCGGGTGCAGAAGAGACTGCCTGTGATGGCTGAAAAATAGCAACTTCGGTTCAGAAGCATTGAAATTTACAAGCCGATTTTATCCCAGTCTTTTACCGAAATAATGGGAGTCAAGTTTTGAAATTATAATAGATACCAGACAGGGGGTTATGTGAACATCTCTCAGTTGAGCCTCAGTTCTAAGTGGGGAGCCGGGTGCGGAAACTGCGGACTAGTCAAATGTGGAGTTTGAAAAAATCTGCGAGAAAGGTACTTGGCCTTGTTCACAATGCCGTGAGGACCTCAAATTTATTGATTAAGGGAGGGATGAAGGGTTTGCTATTGTTTAGCACATATTTTTAGAGCTCACAATAGTCTTCGGAAATATATATATATATACTAACTGTAACCAGCCACGCGTTGCTGTGGCTCAGTTTGGTTAAATGAAAAAAGAAAAAAAAAGAAAGCGCACATTTAATTTTCCAATACTTGTGGGTACACAATATTTTTAGTTTATTTGCCGCGTTCATTCTGTTGTGAACGATGCAGATTTGAAGCTGAAGAATGCAGTTGCGTGCACGCAATTAGGTATCCTCAAGTCTGGCTGCACGTCGTTCTGCTGCTTCCTGGGCACCTATCTGAACTATTCTTCGCCTTCTTCGCTATGACCAGATTTAAACGTGATTCTGTTAAGTGAGGGTTGTTTGGATTTAATGTAGATGGCCTCCAATCTGAAGCTTCTTTTTACTGTGTATATGAGTGAGGATTATTGTATTGTTGACTAAAATCTTGTCATAACACATTACATTGCATTTAAATATATGGTTCTTTTATCATTTCAAGCTCTTACGAGGTGTGACGTCATAGAACCGCATTAAAAATTTACGAAATGCGTTTTCTATTGTTGGTAACTGTTATTGTTGCTTAACAAAGTTTTATGTCAACACAAAATAAAACCTTTGCTGATGGTGGATGTTTTTATGTTAACGTCCTTGTAGCCTTTCTGAAGATGGCTCATGTGATCCGAAAACTTAGAACCAACTTAATAATATATATATATATATATATATATATATATATACAGGAAGCAAATAATTTTCTAAACATATACTGTTAAATATAAGAGAAAATGAATGTCTATTATGTTTAATCACGAGCCGTTCTAAAAGTCAATTTTGGCTTTAATTTCAGTTGAAATAAAGACAAAAATTCTCCAACATTTGGATAATGTTTTATTAAGTTGGTTCTTAACTTTCGGCTCACATGAGCCATCTTCAGAGAGGTTATAAGGATGGTAACACAATAACATCCACCATCAGCGACGATTTTATCTTGTGTTGACATAAAACTCTGCTAAGCAACGGCAATAGTTACCAAAAATAACAAACGCAGTTCTCAATAGGGCATCCTCAAGTCTGGCTGCATGTCGCTCTGCTGTTTTTCGGCACTTATCTCTACTATTATTTGCGTTCTTTGCTATGACCAGATTTAAACGTGATTTTATTAAGTGTGGGTTGTTTGGATTTAATGTAGATGGCCTCCAATATCTGAAGCTTCTTTTTACTGTGTATATGAGTAAGGATTATTGCATTGTTGACTAAAATCTGTCTGATATTACCTACATATTTATGTTTTTTCTCAGAAAGGAGAGCGGAAAGCTTAGAACCAACTTAATAAAAATTATCCAAATGTTGGAGAATTTTTGTCTTTATTTTCAACTGAAATTAAAGCCAAAATCCGACGTTTGGAACGGCTCATGATTAAACATAATAGACATTCATTGTCTCTTAAATATATACTTTTAAAATATATTTAATATATACTGTTAAATATAACAGTATATGTTTAGAAAAATATATATATCGTCTTGGTTTTATTTTGTAACCAGGAATTTAATATCTTCTTTATTGATCACTTCCTTTATGAGGGCGTTCATGATTACATTCGCCGCCAACGGGCAGTTACAGAAATAGGCACTTCCAGTTTCAGCAAAAACTGCTTTTTTCGTTCATTGCATATCGCAATATGGTTTTGCAAGAACTGGTAAAAATTCCGAGTATAAGAAAGTGAATTTATTTAAGGTAGACCTACACTTTGCCAGGAAGTGACCCACACACTTGATTTCTTGACCTTCCTCTTCAGCACATATGGAATAAGACATGCGGAATCCAGTTAAGAAACTGCAGCAGACTGTCACCGAATGGGAGAACGGTGTATATATGACTATATCTTCCATTCAGATTTTGATTTAATCTGTATTGTCATAGACACATTCTTCTACCTTCTATAAGTATGGGCGACGCTAGTCTCTCAGAAAGCAATACACTACGATTCCTCAGCTTCACTCTCCCATCCGATCTCAGGTGGAACGACTACATCGAATCAATAGCTACAGCTAATGGTCGGGTTACTGTGTCAGGTGAGGAAGTTTTTTCTCATTAGAATCTATCCTGCACGTTTACAAATCTACCATTCTATTTTATTCACCTCGGGGTTCTCAACAAAATTCAACGGATGGTCTGCAATGTAGTCAATCCTAATTTGGCAACTTGACTGCAGCCACTATCTCACCGTCATTAAGTTTCTTTTCTGTCTTTTCTACAAATATTTTCACGGTTTCTGCTCTGACTAGCTTATTTCTTAGTGCTACCTCGACATGAATTTCCTCGAAGTACTAAACTAGCAACAAGATCCCAACCCTTTTACAGTGAAAACGGTCAAATGTAACGCCTCTTCTATTCTATTGTTTTTTCTTGCGCTTATCGCTTTTAGAACTCTCCTTCAGTATACTTGCTTTCTTGAGAGCTACAATCTCCAAGAGTTTAAGCGCAACGTCAATTGCCATCTTTTATCCCTTTGATTCCCGACGTTCTCTAGTCCTTTTCCCGACCCCCTGTATTTTGTTTCTCTTTCTTTTCGCTCTTCTAAGTTGTAACCCCCCTGCACATTAGTGGCAGTGCTGCCTTGATTGGTGTGAATCGATTAAAAAATGGGGCTTGCCTTTTATGATAGTTTTTTTGGCAGTACGAAAATATTTTATAAAATTATAACACTATAAGCATTTTTGTATTGAGGTGTGTAAGCAAACCAAGGGTCTATCCATTTTAGAAAATCAGAGTTGACTAAAAGTTTCAGGGTTATGAATAAATGAGTACACACACATGCCTTAGCTATTGTATAACAAGAGCAGTGTACACCGTGGATTTAAATATCCACCTAACTTTGCCTCAACTAATTATTACAGTCATCGTTCACTGCCAAACGTAAAAAAGGAAAGATTTTTTTTCGATCCGGCAAGTTCTAAGCGACTGCAAATCAAATATGAGTTTCCATTTAGATACGAAACGGAGAAGCTATGAACATGGCGTGAAGTATTTCACTTAAAGGCACTCTTCAACTTTGCCTCATCGTCGATGTTCTTCCTAGCTGAATCGGTCTAGAGCAGTTGGATCGAACGAGTTTCTATCTGGCAAGGGAATCAAAGTTCCGAATCGTGCCGGAGAGCGCATATTTTTTTTTAATGACAATTGTTAAATATTCAGACAAGCAGACGGAAATAAAGAAATATACTGTTTAATAAATATACGGAGCGTCTATTCAAATATGGGCATCCATTGTAAATAACGTTTAAAGTAATAAAATATGTCGGATTAATAAATAAAAATCCATTACTATCTATCTATCTATCTATCTATCTATCTATCTATATATATATATATATATATATGTATATATATAAATACTGTTTAAAAAATAAACTGAACGCTACATTATTTACATTGTTTAGTGCGACACAAAAATCCGAAGGCGAATTAGCATGGCGAAGGAAGCATTCCAGAATTTGAAATATTAAGAATCAGGAAATAAAAGTATTAAGAATCAGGAAAATTTCGTCAGAAATAAAGAAAAGTGTACTAGATTGCTATGTGATGTCAGTTCTTTAATATGACAGTGAATGCTGGACAATATCATCAAAGATGAAGGAAAAACTTGAAGCAATAAAAATGTGGTTCTACAGAAGGATGCTGCGGATATCATGGACCAAGCATGTGAGCAATGATGAGGTTTTTGGAAAGGATAGAATCGAAAAGGAAATGAATGCTGAGCATCAGGAAGAGACATATAAAGTTACTGGGACATGCAATGAGGAAGGAGGGCTTGGAAAACCTGATACTAACAGGCCAGATAAAAGGGAAAAAGAGACAGGGGAAAGCAGCGGATAACATATTTGAAGGGCCTGAGCTAATGGATGAGGGACCGAGGGTTGTGTGGTGTAACAGGACAAAGCGTGTTAAGATCCACCAACGATAGTTAGATGTGGAAAGTTATGATCGCCTACGTTCTGAAAGGACAGGGCACATAAAAGTAGCAAACTGTTGTTCTCATTTTCATATTTAAGTTTACGGCGTTCCTGCTTTGTCTAAAACCTAACCTTTATTTCTATCAGTTGGGTAAACTGTTCTCCTTCCATGTGCGATGCCACTTCCGAATGCCATGTAGTTATCCTCCTTTTACTCAACCCACTAAGTTATTTTTTCACCGCTGCTTTAGTCAGGGATTGAACACACAATTCTTTGCGTCAAGTCACTGGAAATAAGCAACGCCTATATCCAGTAGGATATGTGTTTTTGAGAACATCAGTGTATGAATTTCTGAAGAAAGCTCGGAGCGTACAATGGCCGAAACGTCGTAAACATTGTAATAAAGATGAGGACAACAGCAGAAAATGTAAATAATGTAAATACTCCCTCATTTCAGGAGTATAGCGAAATACAGAACTCTCCAAATATGGGTATCCACAAAGAATAATACTTAAAATTATAATATCTGTCAGATTATTTGTCTGAATATAGAAGTTGGTTAGTTTTAGTGACTTTATCGAAATAGTTGTGGGTTCAGTACCAAGTTACAGAAATTGTAAGCAAATGACTTACATACTAAAGTTAAAGGGAGATAACTACATGTCTACCAGAAGTGACATTGCACATCGAATAAGACTGATACTTTTATTCTTAATCATATCACCCCGAGCAAGGCGGTTACGCCACTAATGTGCAGGGGGCTACGTAAGAGTGAAAAGATTGGAAAAGAGAAAGCCAGAAACCACATCCTGAACAGGGAACAAGGGATGAGCTTCTTCATCTGTTCAATAGACGTGGGTGGAGTATAGACCCGGCGGTAGTTTAATCTATCTACTCCAATTGAAAAAAAAAAGAGTGAAAAGATTGGAAAACAGAAAGCCGGAGACCACATCCTAAACAGGGAACAAGGGATGAGCCTCTTCATCTGTTCAATAGACGTGGGTGGAGTACGAACCGGGCGATAGTTTAGTCTATCTACTCCAATTGAAAAAAATAAAAAAAAAGAGTGAAAAGATTGGAAAACAGAAAGCCGGAAACCACATCCTAAACAGGGAACAAGGGATGAGCCTCTTCACCTGTTCAATAGACGTGGGTGGAGTATAAACCGGGCGATAGTTTAGTCTATCTACTCCAATTACTCTATCTACTCCAGTGATAAAAGTTTGGGTTCTAAATTCCTAGCACCTGAAGAAGGCTAAAGCGTACAATGGCCGAAAAGTAGTAATAAAAATGAGTATAATAGTTCGAAAAATGTAGTCGGATTAATAAATAAAAAATCTATTTTTTCTTTAAAAATTGCTTTGTTGCCGATCGGGTACGTAACTGGGATGATGTGAAAGTTTCGAAAGTTCCAGCAATTGTAAACAAATAACTTAGAGAGTTAAGTTAAAGGGAGACAAATACATGGCTACCAGAATAGACATCGCACATAGAATAAAAATGATATACGCCAGTGATCGTAGTAAAGTGTTTGGTTCCAAATTCCTAGCACTTGAAGAAGGCCGAATGGTCTAAAAGTAATAAAGATAATAATAATTTGAACAATGTAAATAGTCTGTTGGATTAATAAATAAAAAATCTATTATTTCTTTAGAAATTGTTTTTTTTTGACATTCGGGTACGTAACTGAGATAATGTGAAAGTTTAGAGAGTCGGAGAGAAATTTGAATTCATCATACATGTGTATGTATGTAATTAATACATCTTCGTTGTCACTATAAGGTTTCTTGCTTATTTCTAGTGACCATTTGTAAGCACACCTTCTTTCTTCCTTTTCTGACGCTCTGTCGGCCAAATATAGGCATTCCTCCGCGTTTCAGGTTAGTCGGTGTTAATTAGCTGCTCGATTTTCTGCCTTTTCGTCTGACGCTACCAAAAACGGTAACTTTAATGACTTCACTCACGAATTAAATTAGAGTCTTCCATAGAACGAGCAATGAAGATTTTACAAGTGGATTACGTCCTCCGAGACATGGTGTCATCCAAAGTTAGGGTACTTTTAAACTGAATGGATTTCCTCTCTATTTAGCAGCCCCTCCCCACTCTGATTATTTTTCTATCTATAGAAGGTATACTAATTGGATCTGCTCTTGACTTCCTTTTTCACGGGACACTAGCCTCACACACATAGCAGACATTAGCATTATTTGACAAAATCTTGTTTACAAGCTGAGTCCTACAACAGAAATATATTTGAGAGAGAGAGAGAGAGAGAGAGAGAGAGAGAGAGATATCACGTGCTTCCCTGGGGTGGGAATCGATTTCATCAAACTTTTATCAATTCCAATTAGTTCTCAAGTCTGCGTTTACGTACCATATGCTTACGCTCCCGGCAGACAAGGTTCAGACGCGAAATCTATCACGGTGAATGGAACGATCGTTTGCGCATTATTACCAGTATTGTCGCTTGGCGATAGCTTACGAGCTTCTGGTTACCTGATGGTTTTCTGTTTGCCTACAGGTGGGTTGATTTGACGATGTAAACAAATCACCTGTAAGTTGTAATCGACTCGCCTATATTTTAAATGTGACTGTCGCAAAGGTTTCGGTCTTGCATTTTTCTATCTCTCGTCAGATGTTTTCCCCGATATCCTGATTAATATTCAGTTGTTCGGAAAGTAATGTCCGATTTTAGAATCAAGTTTTGTCTCTGAATGAACGTTATTTTGTCCGTATCTTTGTTACCATTTGTACGAGGTTTCGGCCGTTGTGCGCTCCGGCCTTCTTCAGGTGCTACGAATTTCGAACATAACCTTTTATTACGATCACTGGGGCATATCATTCTCATTCCTCTTTTAATAGTCATGGACTCTCTAAGTTACTTGATCACCACTACTGTAGCATGGTATTGAAATCGCAACTCTTTTGGTCAAGCCACAGAAACTAACCAATGTCTATATCCACTAGACCATGTGAATTTCTGGGATTATAAACCTAATGTTCCGTAACGTTTTTTACCAGTGTTCATACAGCATTTTTTTTATATTAATGGTTTTCTCTAGTATTTTTTACCAGAGCTCATATTGTAATTTTGACACTAATGGTTTTCTCTAGCACTCCGTATTACTGGTTCCCATATAGTATTCAACTCTATGCTTTGTCGGCTTAGGAGATTTTTGTAGCCTAGCATATGTGCTGATTACTTAATTTTAGGTAGTTTCCAGTAGCGTTCACTATCTATTATTTCAAATTCATCACATAGAGTAGTGATCGTAATAAAGAGTTCGGTTCGAAATTCCTAGCACCTGAAGAAGGCCAAAGCGCACAACTGCCGAAACGTGGTACAAATTGCAGCAAAGATGAAGACAATAGTCAGAATAATTTAAATAATGTAAAACTATCTAATCTCAGAAATATAGACAAATACTGAATTAATACATTGAAGCAGTGTTTAAATCAGTAAAAATAGAAACCCTGAATGTATATATATATCTATCATCGAGATGCAAGTCTGTTTATGTCATTAGCATAAAGTTCTAAAGATTTGGGCACCAAAAAATTTTGAATGTAGTTTATGGATATTCTCTAAAATAGAACTTTTTTTTTTCGATTAGAAAAATTGTCAAAACGCTTGAGAAAGCGATAATCATTCGGCGAGAGATTGTGTGGGAATATAGAGGACGTGGTAAAGTGCCGTATCCCGAAGTCGAGGAGAAGTGTCGTCCTGGCAACATGTGGAAGAGTGTTGTCATGAAGTAGAATTGCGCCTCGTCGATTAACCAATGCCGGTCGTATTTTGCTGAACTGAATGCGCCTTTCATCCTGATGCTGGTAGTAAACTTCCGCAGTAAAGGTCTGGTTAGATTCTAGAAGACATTAATGCATAAAGGCAATGATAGACAACCGTGTCACTATAACCTTCTGTTACAGCAATTTCGATTTTGGAACATGTTTAAGTACTTCGTTACGATCAAACCACTGAACCGATCTTTTAATATTGTCATAAAAGAACCATTTCCGATCAAAAATCGCTATTCGGTCAAGAAATAGATTATTCGAATTTTGCAGATGCAGTATTGAATACACTTCAAATTATTAAACATTTTGTCCGAGTTCCTATACAACCCATTGATCGCGTTTCTTCCTTACCATTTTTCTTGAGATGGTCAGATATTGTTGAAATGCTGACACTATTATCTAAGACATAGTGTTTTCAGATGTTGATTGTCACTTTCAAATGGACGTCCTCTACGACATTCATAATGCATATCCCCACTGCTGAGCTTCATAATCCGGTGCTGTACAATCCTATCACAAATGAACAGCGCACCTTCAGCTCAATTTATGTTAGTAGCACTTTTAGAAGCATTATGACTCATTTTTAAAATGTAAACTTATTACTTTTTAAGATGACGGGTATATAATTATTCTCTGTTAAGTTCTGAGGATATATTTTTATACTAAATTCTGAAAGAGATTAATAAATGATTAAAAAATTGGACACGTTAATCAAGATGTTTTAAGATTAGTTATGTAGATTTCTGAGCATAGCACAAAGCCGAGAGTGTGAAGCACCCAGTGGGACTCGTACTCACTCTTCAGTTGTAACTGAGCTAAGGACCAAACTTGCTTGATATTACCCCACGTTAAAGTTCTCAACATTGTTTTCTAAGCAAAGCTATGATGTGGCTCAAGGAATACAAACGTACTTTTAAATTTCCCAGAAGCTAACTGTTAAGTTACCCGCATACTGTAACATGCTCACGTTACAAAGTTTGTCAATCTCTAGGTGCTCTTTTATTTTAAACTTGTACCCGACTAATCTAGGTGAAAATGTGTCTAAATCAGTCTTTAGTTATTGTACGCTTTCCATGTTCATACTCTTATTGAGCTGTTATTTTCTTTAAATCGATATATGGTATATTTAAGAGCAAAGATGATGAAATAAAAAGAAATAAACTTAAAAGAAACTGGCTACGTTATATACATGAAACACATTTTTTTTTTATTCTAAATTTAAAATTCCCAGCGTCTCTCTTTCTTGCGCATATGTAGCTGCATCCAGCCTTTGAGATTTGAAAAAGAAATCTCTCGACCGGGGATCGAGAGCGAGGGAACATTTATTCACCCCCAAATCCCCCAAAATCATTTTACTCTACCGACTCCATTTTCTTAAGAGTTGGCTTACATAAACATACCGTGAATCGCTGATGGAAAACAAAAAATGAAATTTTAGTTAAAATTTTGAATGTGTTAGAATGGATTTTAAAAATTAAAAAATAATAACAACAAAATTTTATCTTTCCTCTTAATAATAGCATAAACATTTTGATGATAAATTTTTGTTTTTAACATTATAATTTGCTGCTTTTTTTTTGGCAATTGAGTGGAGGTAGCTAAATTCGTAGTTTCTTTCTTCTGTAACTACAACCTCTAACTCATAGACGATAAAAAATAAAAAATCTGATTTTCTCAACGATTTTCTATAAAAAAATTACTTGTATTATACTAGTAAGTAATTTTTTATACAACTTGTATAATTTGTTTTTTCGGTGCATGGTTGAAATAATCATGCAAATGCTTTTTCTTTCTTTCAAATATTCGTTTTTAATTTTCGTAAGTGGGGATGAAATATAGGATAATATTTTTTCCAAATAATTTTTTAAAAATCTGTGGACAATCTGGGCGACAGACATTTTGGCTCCACTCTGGAAGCGTTAATTAAACGAATGTTTACATTGACCGGGATGATAAACGCCAAAAGTTCAATAATGTCTTTGTAGGTCATTCTAAGTAACTTGTGAATCTTCAATGGCATACTTTTGGGTTGTAAAAGGAATCCGATTTCCTTTTATTTTCAATCGACCGCGAGTGAGTAAAGCAATAAACTTTAATCGTCCAGTTAAGTTTTTAATCGACTGAGTCGATCGGGTGAGAGAAATATCAAAGAGTGGCTGCATCAACCTAAACAAACCCAAATCTAAGTCATAACTGCTACTTTGTCATAAATCTTTCCTCGAAAACTGTACTTGATATATAATAATTTATGTATCGATATCTTAAACATGAAAAATGTAAATCATTATATACTTATCTTCTCCTATGTGCCTTGTCCTGTCAGGACGTAAGCGATCATGATCTTCAACGTCTTCCTATTCCTGGTGGCTCTGAGCACACTTTCTCCTGTAACACCATGCAACCACCGATCTGTCATCCATCTGCTCAGGCTCTTCAAATATGTTATACGCTGCTTTCCTCTGTCTCTTTTCCCTTCTATCTGGTCTGTTAGAATCAGGTTCTCCAAGTCCTCTTTCCGCATTGCATGTCCAACGAAACTCAATATTAATTTCCTTTTCGTTTCCATCCTTTCCAAGACCACAGCATTGCTCACATGCTCGGTCCATGATATCCGCAGCATCCTTCTGTAGAACCACATTTTCACTGCTTCCAGTTTTACCTTCATCTTTGATTACTTTGCCCAGCATTTAGTATGCTTTTCTTTGTTTCTAGTGAAAGTTTCCTTAAATCTCTTAATACTTTACTCAGCTTCTGGAACGAGTTCTTCGCCATCCCAATTCGCCTTCGGATCACTGTGTCTCACTTTCCGTCTTCTGTTAGAACACTTCCCAGTTCTTTAACCTGCTTGATTTAATATCCCCCAACTGTATTTGGCATTTTGGGCTGTTTTTTTTTTGTTGATGACCATGCTTTAGGTTTTCTTGCAATTTATTTGTAGTCTTTTTTTTGTCACTCTCTTCAGCTACCTTTTGTAGTAGGTCTTGTAGTTTCCTTTCCGCGTCTGCAATCAGCACTATACGCACTGTATTGTGAACTCCGTTTACAAATCTTGGCATAACATCTTGGGTCCTTAAAATAGACTCGCTGTACAAGTTGAACAGATCCATTGAAAAGACGCATCCTTGTCTTACACCCTTTTCTATCTTCGTATATCTGCTGACTTCGTTACCTGTCCGTATGCAGGCAGTTTGCTGTCAGTAGAGATTCTTACTTACTTTTAGGTATTTACCAAATATGTCGAGTCTGCTGAGCATCTCCATCAATTCTTTTGGCTTATTTTGTCGAACGCCTTTGCATAATCGAGAAAACATAAGTACAAGTCCTTCTTCATTTGTATTGGCTTTTCGGAGAGCAGTCTCATCATAAATATGGTGTTCCTTGTCCCGGTATCTTTGACGAACCCGTACTGTTCTTGTCCAATCTTTGGCCTGATTCTGCTTCTCGCTCTATTCATCAGGATTCGGACGATCAGTTTTGTGTTATGACTCATTAAGCTGATAGTTCGGTGGAGTTCGCGCCTGGCTTTTTAGGCAGTGCTATGAAAATCGACTTGCTTAGATCGTCTGGTATTATTCCACTATTATAAATTTAAATTATTATTTCCGTAATTTTCTCTTTGTCAAATTCTTCCAGAGCTATCAGCAACTCTATTACAATGCCGTCTAGACAAGCTGCTTTGTTTCTGTTCAGTTTCGCCATTTCAGCTTCCAGTTCGGACTTTAATATTTCCGGTCCGTCCTCATCTTTGCTCTCTCTTGTTGTGGAAAATATCATTTATATATTCTTCCCATCGTTGGGGCATTTTCTCTTTCTTCAATCTGATTGTTCCATCCTTGGAATTTATACATCCTGTTGAAGAGCAGGTATTTTGTCCTGTCAGTTCTCTTCTGTGCTTGTATCTATTTAAAACATCATTTCAATATTAAAAGTTTGATATGTCATAAATTAACCACCTCAACCAAACTCGTTCTATTTTAAATAATTCTTTTCCTTTCTTATTTATTTAGCCCTTTTTTCTTGATTTTTCTTTTTACTTTTATCTCGCAATGTGAGTTTCTTCATTTTGTTCTTTGTATGTTTTTTTAAACTTTTCTCAAAGCCATTCATTATATTCTTTCTATGAATTCCAACACATCAGCAATTATATTTCGTGACCTCTTTTTATTCATAAAATATTCAATACAACAACATCGATTCAACTAATCACTTTGTTCCGGTGTATCGATTTCATTAACAAGGATGCTGTGTTCTAGATTAGCCAGGATCTATTTCTTCTCTCTTCAAATAAGGTATCAACATTTCTCGAATAATTCTATCAAAATGTCTTGCTCAAAACTGCTTGCAAGACGGAATAGATTTTCTTAAAAGATATCTATGCATTCTCTATCCAGAAACTGTCGAAATTCGGCGAGAAATGATAAAACTGAAAAAAGAAAGAAAAAAAAGAAAAAAAGAAAGAAAAAAGGAAAATGAGAAAAATTATTAAAACATACACTAGAAAATAAGAAAGAAAAAAGAATAGAAAGATTATTAAAGTATAAACTAAAAAGAAAGAAGGAAAAAGAAATAAAAGAAAGATTATTAAAGTATATACTAGAAAGAAAAAAATAAAGAAAAAGAAAAAGAAAAAGAAAGAAAAGATTATTAAAGCATACACTAGAAAGAAAGAAAGAAAAAAGAAAGAAAAAGAAAGAAAGAAAAAAGGAAATAAAGCTTATTAAAGCATACACTAGAAAGGAAGAAAGAAAAGAAAGCTTATTAAAGCATACACTAGAAAGAAAGACAGAAAGAAAAAAGAAAGAAAACAAAGATTATTAAAACACTAGAAAGAAAAAAGAAAGAAAAAGAAAAAAAGATTATTAAAGCATACACTAGAAAGAAAGAAAGAAAAAGAAAGAAAAAGAAAGAAAGAAAAAAGGAAATAAAGCTTATTAAAGCATACACTAGAAAGGAAGAAAGAAAAGAAAGCTTATTAAAGCATACACTACAAAGAAAGACAGAAAGAAAAAGAAAGAAAACAAAGATTATTAAAACACTAGAAAGAAAAAAGAAAAGATAATTAAAGCATACACTAGAAGAAAGAAAGAAAAAAAGAAAGATTATTAAAGTATACACTAGAAAGAAAAAGAAAGAAAAGAAAGAAAAAGAAAGAAAAGAAAGAAGAAAGAAAAAAGAAAGAAAGTGCGTATGTGTTAGTGTGATTGATCTTGCGTGGTAAGAGATCCAGATGGAGAAATAATGAAAAATTGAAAGAAAGATTTATCACAAATTTTTATGATCAAACGAAGAATACATGAATTACAGTTAGACAATCAAAAAAGAAAGAAAAGGAACATAAAAAAAGAAAGTAAATAAAAGAAACAAACAAGAAAGAAAAGGAAAAGAAATAAAGATAATTAAATAATACAGAAGAAAAATAAAAGTAAGTCGAAAAAAAAGAAAATGAATAAATGAAAGAAAGAATAAAAGAAAGAAAACAGAATCAAACGATACAAAAGAAAAACAAAAGTTTAGCTAGAAAGAAAGAATCAATGAAAGAAAGAGAGGAGGAATATTAAAGCATGCGGAAGAAAAAGAAAAAACAGTAAACTAGAATGAAAGAAAGAAAGAATGAAAGAAAGAACATTAAATATAGAATGAAAAATAAGTACGATAGAAAGAAAGAATCAACGAAAGAAAGAACTGTAAAAGAATACAGGAGAAAAACGAAAGCAAAATAGAATGAATCAGTGACAAAAAGAAGAAAGAAGGAAAGTATATTAAATACAGCGAAGGAAAAATAACAGAAAGAATGAATTAAAGAAAGAGTAAAATGAAAGAAAAGGCATAAAATCATACGAAAAAATTAAGTACAATAGATTGAATGAATTAAAGACAAAAACAAGAAAGAAGGAAATAATATAAAAAATGAAAACAAAAATCAGACTAAAAAAAGAATGAATTCAATAAAGAATAAAAAGAAAGAATGAGTATTAAATCATACAGAAAATATATAATTACAATAGAAAGAATGAATTAATGACAAAAAGAAGAAAGAAGGAAAGAATATTAAATATAGAGAAAAAAAAGCAAAAGGCAGACTAACAGAAAAAATAAACTAAATAAAGAATAAAAAGAAAAAAGGCATTAAATCATACTGATGTGAACCCAAAGTTGGGGCCACGGAAGGAAAACACGGAACACGGGTAAAGAAAGATATATTAAACAGAAGAAAATAAAGAATGAACGAATGAACGAAAGAATAACAGAAAAATGAAAGAAAAAAATGAAAGAAAAATAACAGAAAGAATGAGAGAAAGAATAAAAATGGAATGTAAGAAAGAATAAAATGAAGAATAACAGAACGAATGAAAGAAAGAATAACAGAACGAATGAAAGAAAGAAAGAAAGAAAGAAAGAAAGGAAGGAAGGAAGAATAACAGAAAGAAGGAACGAATGAATAAAAGAAAGAGAGAAAGAATGAAAAAAGAATTGCACAAAGAATTAAAGAATGAATAAAAGAAAAATAGCATAAAGAATAGAAGAAAGAATAACAAAAAAATGAAAGAATGAATAAATAAATAAAAAATGAAAAAATGAAGAACTGGACGAAAGAAGAAAAGGACGAATGGAAGAAAACATATTGAATGATATCATAGGAAAAGACATGCAAGACTAAAAGAAGAATGAAATAAAAATTACGATACGAAAAAATATTAAAAAATACATTTGAAAAAAAAAAAGGAAAGATTGAATGAAAGACTATTGACATCGTTTCTCCTGAAAAATAATTTGAAGTCAAACATTTCATAAATTTCACCGCCAATGACATTAATCGCCTGGTCAATGAATTTGATATGAGAACAAAAGATACTACATTAATATTTTCTCGTTCCCCACGGTGACAGAATATGACATGAGACCGGTTTAAATTGATGAGCCTAAGATCATGCACATTAACCAATTAAAAACACATCCCCCACCCAGCAACCAACGTTTCGCTGGCATCGGTATTCCACCTACACTCATTCTTTGGGGTAATGAGGGATGTGCTGCAGGCATGTGCTGTGCCTCATTTATGCGTCAGGATTTGTATGCAAACACACAATTGAGCGATAAAGTGTAATTTGTCCGCTCGAACGCAGATCTACAAATAGTATTTACTTGAATCCCCACCCCTTAAACAGGGTTACAATTTATAGCATAGGGCCAGTTTAAAGTGGGGAACACCAGCGCGAGCATGTAGACTAAGGCCAAATACCTTGATGATTGCATGCAACTCGGGACCGCTTTTTTTCTATACTGACAAGTGTTTATTACATCAATTTCGCTACGACCTTAAAGCTACACACGGCGATGGCACTGATGATATCATTGGGATGTACACGTATCAGGAGCAACTCTTGTGCCGGGGAATATGCTGTATTGGTAAATTGAGGGTTAGAGCTGAGATATAAGTAGCATTGAACGTCTGAGACGTCTAATATTAGGAAAATATATGACATCAAATAATAATTATGGTGTTACAGAAATTTGATAGTTGTTATCATGAAAAAAGTTTTGGAATAATAGTCTGTAAAAAACGAAAATTCTTTTGATATACCAGAAAATGAACATGGATCCCTGGTGCCTCCTATGTATGCATTTACACGAGCTACTAGATTAGCAAATAGGTCCCACCTTTTTACATTGAAACCAATAAAATGTACCTCCAATTTCTATTCTAACAACTTCTTTTCACGCACTTCCCGCCTGTGGAATTCCCTTCCATATACTTGCTTCCCCCGACAGCTTCAGTCTCCAGGAATTTAAATGTAAGTTCAATAGACATCTCCTATCTCACTAACTCGCACCCATTCGCTCAAGCTCTTTTCTCCATCTACTCCACTCCAATTCTAGCTATTCTCATCCGTCTATTACCCTCCTTCTGACATTTTCTATAACTAACTCCTCTTTCTCATCACTTTCCTTCTATCTAACCCCCTGCTCAACAGTGGCAGTAGAATGCCTTGCTTGGGGTGAAATGATTAAAAAAAAAACTAAGTGAAAATAGTTTTCTTTACATCACATTTCTTGTTCTGATTCCAATTTAACCGAATTTCTGCGGATAACACTTCGGTTTCTGAAATTGACTGATCGTTTCCATCTTTATTGACCACTGAAAAAAAGTAAATGCTGATTGGTACTTTGTGCTGTTTTGTTATTTTTCGTATGAGGAGTGAGGTGAATGCGTGTGTCGTTGCATAACTTTATTCATTTATATGATATGTGCTGGGCTGTGTGTCTGTGTAAATGCCCAGTGGGTTGAATCGCCCGCAAAAAAAAAATTTTCGTTAAGAGATTACCAATGGCCTGAAACATCGTTTAGGGAGGCATTAATGATGCGAGGAGACACTTTCTCTCTTATATCACACACTCACTCACATACACACACACAAACACAGAAGAAATTATATATATATATATATATATATATATATATATAAGTAGATAAATAAAGCAATATATATATTAAATTTATATGCAATACACACACACACACACACACACACACACACACACACACACACACATATATACATATATATATATATATATATATATATAGATAGATAGATAGATAGATAGATATATTGTATGTAAATTCAATATTTTACATTTGGAGAATAGCCATTTTTACAGGCTGTCAGAGCCCGCTTTCTCAACCCCGGGTGGACGTATAAACAACGCGGAGTTGAAAAAGCAGTCTGATAACTTGTACAAAATGGCTATTTCCTAAATGTAAAATATTGAATTTACATCTGAAATAAATATCTGGTCTGTAAACTAAATTTACATCGAGCTCTCTGTTGGATTGGTTTAATCTCTAATCTCATATTTCGAGAATCCGTTGGGATTATTTACCGAATCTTCTCCTGGATTTAATACTGATAATATATATATATATATATATATATATATATATATATATATATATATGTACAGCTTTTGAGATTTGACAAAGAAATCATTCGACCGGCTGTCGAGAAAGAGTGAAAATTTACTCGCTCTAAAATCGTTTCACTCGACCGACTCCATTTTCTTAATAGTCGCTTTACGTAAACATAGCTTGAATCGCTTTTTTGGTGAATTTACCTTCCTGCTTTTTTCCCTTGGATTGAAGTATCTGAATTAAAATATAAATATATATATATATATAAATAAATGCATATATTTATATATGAACAGAAACAGTAGGGAGATTTGGACAATTATTACATAATTCACCGAGCTTCAATTCAACAAAAAGTACTGGACGACCGTTTCGTCCTATATTTGGGACTTCAGCAGTGCGCAACCACTACCAGAAATCGAACCCAGACAGTTTTGGTTATTAAGCTGATTTTATACCAACTGTACCATGTGCTCTGGTGACAAAGAGGAGACGAATTAAACTCGATGAAGCGCCTCCCGTTCACAAAGTCCGTGGTGGAGTTCATCAGAGCTCGTTTATCCGTAGGACAGTGCCTCCCAGAGCCACGATTTCTCCAACACAAGCAGCTAAATCCATAGCATGTTAAGCTGGTTGAAGCACAGAGATTTGAACAAAATTAGTAGGCGGATTATGGATTTAGCGGCTTGTGTTGGAGAAGTGGTGGCTCTGGGAGGCACTGTCCTACGGGTAAAGGAGCACGGATGAACTCCACCATGGAATTAGTGAATGGGCGATGCTTCATCGATTTTAATGCCTCACCTCTTCGTCACCATGGCCCGTGCTTCCGATGGTGTGATTTTTGCTTCATGCTTTGACTTTAGCTCAATTTGGTTTTTGTGGTTTTTAAAAATGAGCGTTCTTTAAAAGCTTTTATGCTTTCGATGATGTGGTTTTTGCTTCTTTTTTTTTTACTTTAGCTCAATTTGTTTAGTGGTTTTTGAAAATGAGTGTTCTTAAAAAGCTGTTATGCTTCCGATGGTGTGATTTTTACTTTATGTTTTGACTGTAGCTTAATTTGTTTTTTGGCTTTTGAAAATAAGCGTTTTTTAAAAGCTGACATGCTTCCGATGGTTTGATTTTAGCTTCATGTTTTGACTTTAGCTCAATTTTTTTGTGGTTTTCGAAAATGAGCGTTTTTTAAAAACCTGTTATGCTTATGCTGTTGTGATTGTTACTTTATGTTTTGACTGTAGGTTAACTGTTTTTGTGATTTTTGAAAATGACCTTTCTTTAAAAGCTGTTATGCTCCCGGTGGTGTGATTTTGGCTTCCTGTTTTGACTTTAGCTCAATTTGTTTTGTGGTTTTTGAAAATGCGCATTCTTTAAAATCTATTAGTTGATGAGCACGACAAGATATTTCGTGAGCATATTTTTTATTAAAAATCAACGTTTAATTTCCAGTATTTAATGATGTACTCTTGACGGTAGAAAATATATTTTTTTTTATCGAGTGCCTCTTTAATAGAGATATTTTTGGTATTTTAATTTTAACAGTTTTCGTATATTTTCAACATGAACTTTCCTTAGGGGTTCTTGTACGTTTTCGAATAAGCATATTTTATTGCACTTTACTTTGATAATTATCATGTAAGCCGTGTAATCAAAGAAGTGGTATTGTTTCCATATGACCATTTACTGTTTAATATACATATACACGCATCATGGAAAATTTTTTTTTTTTTAATCATATCACCCCAAGAAAGGCGAAAACGCCACTGATGCGAAGGGGGCTACGTAAGAGTGAAAAGATAGGAAAAGAGGAAAACCAGAAACCACAACCTAAACAGGAAACAAGGGATGAGCCTCTTCACCTGTTCAATAGACGTGGGTGGAGTGTGAACCGGGCGATAGTTTAGTCTATCTACTCCAATTGAAAAAAAATAAAATAAAATAAAAAGAAGAGTGAAAACATTGGAAAAGAGAAAAACCGGAAACCACAATCTAAACAGGAAACAAGGGATGAACCTCTTCACCTGTTCAATAGACGTGGACTGTGAACTGGGCTATAGTTTAGTCTATCTACTCCAATTGTTATTATCTTAATTATATACGGGCAGTTTACAAAGTGTATGCAAATTTAAATTTTACATTTTTGAACTATACATAACAGAATTAATCAGTAAAACGGACAGTATTTTTTTATTCATGATGTTTTATGACTACTACTTTACATTTTCTTCGTCTTAGTCTCTATAATACCGTGGTTTATCACTGACAGAACCTGTTTCTTGAATCCTTTTTATCAACTTGGATATTGGATTCCATTGTCGAGCCTCATTATTGTAATGATATCTAAATCTTCTTTGCGTAGCGACAACGGATTTTAGTTCAGTTAATATAAGAACGCGGCTTCCTTTCCATTCAAGTGAAACCATTGATCAGTAACAATTCGGAAGAAGAAGAAAAGATCCACTGAGTAGTTTCTGGAAATTTACAAAGAAAAAAAAAGCAAATATCAGCCATGTGGCGACAGATAAAAAAACATTACATCAACTTGATGAAGAGCATCACGTAAGCAGTATGTTATGTTGGTTAACTATATCCACCAAAATAGTCTGCAATTGTAGGTATTACTACATAACAAAATGTGACAGCCTGGTCTTCTTTTATACTTAAAAATGAAAATGAAAACTCCTAACACCTGGCTACTGCTCATTAACAAATATAGTTGGCCACTAATGGAGTAACCAATTTTATTATTACAATGATTATTATTTGCTTGATTTTCTCAGATACGTTTATAATATCTAGTAAATCAGACACTGGGGGCAAAAGAACAAGCTTAGCTTATAGCGGGTATATCGTATCTATTTTTTCGTTTTCTAGTTGTAGTAGGATTCCGTTCTAGTGAAGCGTAATTGTATACCGTTGCAGGTTAACGGAATTTGGCCTTGTGGAAAATAACGCACTATAATTCATAAAGCGATTATAAAATCAAGAAAAGCAATTTGAGAATAAAATAGCATTTATATATATATACACATATCAATTAATGTTTTTACAATTAGAGCAATACTTGAATATAAGTCCAACGAATGTTAAAGTGCTCATGGAAAATAATATAATGCTGAAAGAGATAAAAGGCTTAGAAATGTAGAAGTGGAGGTATATGACTGAATGTTCATTTTGAAGTTGCCGCTTCTAGAGTCCGTAAGTCAGTAAGTTGGTTTGTGAGGAAGCAGTCTTTGAAGAGGTCACTACTGAAGTCAATAAGTACTTTTGAGACAGGGAAGAAATTGTGATAGGTTAAGGGAGACGAATGTAGTAGTCAAGGGGATATTAATTACATTCTCCTGTCACCGTAAGTCTGTCTGTCTGACGATGTTTTTTTGTCTCGGCTTTTTATATATGCCTTTTGAATCAAACAGCTTGTTTTGGAATTTCATACTTGAATTTGATTCTGGACTTCCCATTGGCTGGTAAATAAAATTCGCGTAGGCTCGCGAAATGGAAATTTGATACTTGATTAATTTTTATTTCTCAATCGGAACATCTGCGCGAATTCGGATGCGCGACGACGAGTTTGTTCATTCGCTTTCTTGTCAGCATAGTGCCAACATCCAGTTCATCGTTTTGCTCGGTCGGTATCACCAGAAGCTATCATACTATTTGTTGTGGGATCTCCCCTTTGTATATGATAATGGATTCGACTAAGTATACATATACTCCTGCCATAGAGAGATACAGCAGCTGCTACACAGTTGAGAGTGGAGAAAAATTGTAGTAATCCGTGATAGTTTTCGGGGATGCCGGAACTGATACGTAAGTTACCTAGAGATGCCGAATTTACTCACAGACTACCTCGTCAGAAGTCAAACTAGATCTGAGCTCCATCAGCTAGAATAATATACACGGATATACTATTTCCAACGACTTCACTTCACGACTTGTATATATTTATTTCTTAGTAATAGTATTCCTGGGTCTACTAACCTGCGTTCAAATTTGTGGGCTTCTTGACAAAATACAAAGGAGGATCTGTAACGTGGTTGATACTGACTTGGCAGACCGGCTGCAGCCGCTCTCTCACCGGCGTGATGTGGCTTCCCTGTGCCTCTTCTACAAGTACTTTCATGGCTTCTGCTCCGATGAGCTTAGATCACTGGTGCCGCCTAAGCACGAATTTACACGAGATACTAGATTAGCAACTAGGTCCCACCCTTTTACAGTTAAACAAATAAGATGTAACCGTAAATTCCACTCCAACAGCTTCTTTTCTTGCGCTTCCCGCCTGTGGAACTCCCTTCCACAAGTCTGCTTTCCCGACAGTTACAATCTCCAGGTGTTTAAATGTAGGGTCAATAGACACCTCCTATCACACTAACTCCCAATTATTCTCAGAACACTCTCATCTACCCAACCCTCATTCTCAGTATCCTTACCCGCCTATCACCCACCCTCTGACATTTCCTATATTTAATCAGCCTTTCTCCACTCTACGTAGCCCCCTGCGCAGTAGTGGCAGTGACATGCCTTGCTCGGGGTGAAACGCTTATAAAAGAAAAACAAAAAAAAACGTTCAATATAACCTACTTTTCTATCTCCATATCTGTTTTTGTTGTTCATTTTTTTTGTGCGGTTTCTCACCCGGAATCTTGAACATTATTATTCTCTGGTGTTCGTTAATGTTAATACTATTCCAATCGTTCTTATCGTTGTTATATAAATGTTTTACTGAGCAATAAATGCCAATCTTTTTTTTCCGTACCTGTATTTTCTTATTCACTTTACCTAATGACAACTGAGACAACGTGTGGCCTTCTTCTTTTAAAGCCTTACGAGTTAAAACTTCAATTGATCATAGTTAATTATTTTCTCGTTTTAACTTTGCTTATATTTTGCAGCAAAAAGAAAATGATGAATTCTAGACAAATACAGTTTTATTACATTTAAGAATGTTGTAAGCATAAAACTATTCTCGTAAATAATCTAATATTTTAAACGTTTCCTATTTAGTCTTTATCACATCATACAGCATCCATACTTTCCAGAGTAATTGTCAATATCTTGGTATCATCTCTGTGATGAGTAATTGTCACTATCTTGGTATTATTTCTAAAAATAGTAATTGTATGTATATTACTATTATTTCTGGGATGAGTAATTGGTAATATCTTTGTATTATTTCTGAGATGAGTAATTGTCAATATTTTGGTATCATTTCTGTGATGTGTAATTGTCACTATTTTGGTATTATTTCTAAAAATAGTAATTTTATGTATCTTAGCATTATTTCTGGGATGAGTAATTGTCAATATCTTGGTATTATTACTGGGATAGATAATTGTCAATATCTTTGTATTATTTCTGAGATGAGTAATTGTCAATATTTTGGTATCATTTCTGTGATGAGTCATTGCCAATATCATGGTATTATTTCTGGGATGAGTAATAGTCAATATCTTTGTATTATTTCTGAGATAAGTAATTGTCAATATGTTGGTATTATTTCTGAAATTAGTAATTGAAATTATCTGGGCATTATTTCTGAGATTAATGATTGTCAATATGTTGGCATTTGATGAATCATTGTCAGTAGGTTGGCATTATTTCGAAATTTAGATAACATTACTCATCTCAGAATGAATACTAAAATTTAAAAGATGGTACGAACCAACTACCATGAATATGAAAGGCTTCAAAAAATACACCACTTATTTCTTACGGGACGGTGGCGTAGTGGTTAAAGCAGTTGGTCATACATGTGGTACTATCGTCCAGTGAGCATGAGCGAGTTTTATCCTTGAGTCGTGTAGCGACGCACTAATCCAGCATGAACGAAAAATAACGGATATCACAGGATATATAACAATAACCAACAAATAATCTATATCAGTCTATCAATGACACCTGATGATGCCCAGAAGGTATTTGGTCGAAACGTTATGCCTATTATAACATCTATATCAATCAAGATGAGAACAACAGTTTGAAATAATACTAAGATAAATCTATTATTATTATTATTATTATTATTATTATTATTATTATTATGTCATTTTTCATCATATTTCTATTTCTGCTATGGTCGCACTACCAACCAAGTCTGCGGGAAGACCTAAGGCATGTCGTGGCGTGTTGTTATGGCTTCATTTAATGTTTTTTCTATCTTCCCCATCATCCCTAGCGTTACATAGACAAAGTTCTCCTTAGTGTGTGGGCTGTACTTAATAAGACAATTTTTTGCATATCTCTTAAGCTGGGGTTTCCAGGGATTATTATTATTATTATTATTATTATTATTATTATTATTATTATTATTTCGAATTCTGCTTTGGCCTCACTATTTCCAAATTACATACCAAGTTTGCAAAAAGATTTATGGCAGGTATTGGTGACTTATGAGTATATTTCTAGATTTGTTTTTCTAAATTTCATTACATCACTAACATTACATGGATAAAGTTCTTCTTAAAGTGTGGGCTGCACTTATCAATTTTTTGTTTATTTCTATTAAGCAGAGATTTTCAAGGTTTTTTCAATGTGTTTTTGTGTTCCTTTTTTATCGTTCCAAACGCATCTACTATAATGGTATTTACCACCTCCTGACTAGGGCGGATATCGAAGGCAGATGCGACACAAGGTCAATTAAAGTGGTATTTCCGGGCCCTTACTCTCAACCAAAAATATCCAAAAAGACAAGGGTCGGGCTCTTGTCTTGTATACTGACTCTTAGTCTACTACCATCTTTACGCATCTACTATCACTGGTACAACAAGAGATCACTTCAAATAGTCTATCCGAAGCTTTTTTATCAGTCCAAGTGCTCTAATAACAACTGGAATTACTGATGTCCTCATATGCCACATATTTTAGATTTTCACTTCAAGATCCTTGTATTTTGATAGTCTTTTGAAGATCTTCCGAGTTATATTACAGTCTGTCGGAACCGCCATATCTATAAGAAAGCATATTATGTTTTGGGGGTCTTTGATTTCTATGTCTGGGTGTTTCGATTTGATTGTTCTGTCTCTGTGTAAAGTTTTATAAAACTGTTACAGGTTCTGTCTCTGCAACCGGTCTTAATATGCGCGTTGTAGTGCTGTGGATATCGGCTCAAAACGAGAAATCGGGGAGCTGAGTTCGAATACCAATTGAATTCCTTGCATTCACTTATTCGCAAAGGTATTAATCCGTTTCTTCTCTCCAGTTATGGGTTAAATAACAGAACAGATTTGGTTCTATGGCCTTGGCCGGCAACCAATCAACCGCAGAAAGTAATGGCAACCTACTGCGGGATAATTTTCTGCCTAGTCGGTCATGTGTCTTTCGAGACATGATCGCCTAAACGTGTATCACGTATGGCACTTAACTAACTGACCGATATATAAACAGTTTCTTGCAGTAATTCTAGTAAATGTTGCGTATTTATCAGTGCAGATTTTCACCCATTCTCTTAAGGCCAGTTTTAATTACAGTAGATGATAACATTGTACAGCCTTATGCACGATGATCAATTGTTTCTGCATATTCATTGAAAATCTCTATTTGTCTATAATTCTGAGATGTGGTATTATTTACACTATTTACATTATTCGGACTATGTTCCTCATTTTTGTTGCCATTTGTACGAGGTTTTACGCTTCTTCAGGTGCTAGAAATATCGATCCGAACCTTTTATTACAATCACTGGGGTATATCATTTTCATCCCTCGCATAGATTCTATTCTGGTAGTCATCAGTTATGTTCCTCTAAACCTGTAAGTTATTTGGTGTATAGGTATGTATTTGAGGGCACCTCGGTGTGGTGTAATGGTTAGCAAGCCCGTCTCGCTAGAATCATTATGACATAGTAGTGAGTTCGCTCCTCATTGGGTACCCCGTACTTTTTGCTTAGAAAATCACTTTCCTCCAGGTTTAGGGGTTGGGCGCAGGGCTAACAACCCTGCCCCATAAAAAAATCAGTGTGTTACGGAAACAGCCAAAACGCTGCTCTACACACTATTGAGTGTAACGGAAAAGTAGGTATTTGAATCACAATGCGTTTAGTATAATAAAGGAAGGTAAAGAAGGTGTTGGGTTTTATCTGTTATTCATTAATATTTCGAAATCAGAATCTCATCTTCAAAATGATATGGGAGCTTGGTTTCACTTCATATAATGTTGCCTTTTAACGAGTTATTTGTTCACTACTGTAGCCTGGTATTGAACTTACAACTATTTGGCTCAAGTCACAGGAATTAACCAAGGTCGATATCCACTGGGCCTTTATGTCTTTAAGGACATATCTACTGGTGTATGTGTCCTTAAGTGCAACAAAGATGAGGACAATAGTCCGAATAATGTAAAGAGTATAAAATATCTGCATTTGTGTGTTTGCTAGTTTCTAGTTAGCAAGCATTGTTCCTGTGCAGCAAGATTAAAACCTTCGGTTTCAACTTCTAAACTGGCACAACGTAACCACTTATAGGTTCCTGGTTTGTCTATATTAGGTTGTTTTGTTCGGGAAAATTATTTACCATGAAGCGACTTATGTTGTCCTCGTTTATAAATTTTTCCAACCCATTTGCTTCTGCTTTCTTTTGTTAGGTTCTTCGTCGTTGCAGATGGTGTATTATTATTATTATGTCATTTTTCATCATATTTCGATTTCTGCTTTGGTCTCACTACCAACCAAGTCTGCGGGGAGACCTAAGGCAGGTAGTGGCGTGTTGTTATGGCTCCATTTCATGTTTTTCTATCTTCCCTATCATCCTCAGCATTACATAGATAAAATTGTCCTTAGTGTGTGGGCTGTACTTAATAAGACAATTTTTTGTATGTCTCTTAAGCTGGGGTTTCCAGGGATTCTTTCAATGTGTTGTTTTGTTCCATTTTTTATCATTCCAAGTGCACCTACTATCACTGGCACAACTCTTGTTTTCAATTATTATTATTATTATTATTATTATTATTATTATTATTATTATAGTTATTGTGTCATTTTTCATCCTAATTCGATTTCTGCTATGGTCACACTACCTACCAAGTCTGCGGGAAAACCTAAATCAGGTGGTGGTGTGTTGTTATGGCTCCATTTCATGTTTTTTATGTCTCCCTTAACATCCCTAGCTTATAACTAAGGTTATCCTTAGTGTGTGGGCTGTATTTAACAAGACCATTTTTTGTATATCTCTTAAGCTGGGGTTTAAAGTGATTCTTTCAATTTGTTTTTTTTGTTCTATTTTATATCATTCCAAGTGAACATATTATCACTGGTAAAATACTTGTTTTCAATTTCCACATTTTTTCTATTTTAATTTCCAGGTCTTTATATTTTGATAGTTTTTCGAATTCCTTGGTTGCTATGTTACAATCCGCTGGACAAGCCATGCCAATTAATAGTCATGTTTTTTTATTTTTGGTTTTTAATAATAATATTCAGCCTATTTGCTTCGATTTTTCTGTCTGTGTAGATGGTGAATCCCATGGAATGGTGACATCTTATATTTCTGAAACCCGTGCTAGGTGATGTTCATACCAGTGTTTGTTTACATACTTTACATAGTGTTTGCACATTGTCCAGTGTTAATATTGCCGTACTCTATCGTGACGATTTTTATATTCATTTGGGGCAAGTACAGAACATCCTGAGATTAAATGGTCTATTGTTTCTTGGTATTTATCACAGAACCTGCATTTTGGATCCACATAATTATGTAGAATATTTGCCTGAAAGTTCCTAGTGAAAAGACTTTGGTCTTGCCCTGCAAGAAATAAAAAAATTCTGTTTCAGACTTTAATCCAGATGCACGTAACTATCGATTATTATTAACTTTATCAACATTGGATTGATTAGCACGTTCTGGATATTGGCCATGCCGAGGTTTGTCTTGCCAGCGTTGTTTCATCTATTCAAGAGCTTTATCCTTGGCTTTCATTTTCATACTTTTGGCTGCAAAAGTTGGTACTTGGCTTCTGTTTTGCTTTTTTACAGAATCTACTAAATGTAAATCTTGTTTCTATTTACTGCTTTCTTTTATTATTGAATATTTTTTCTTTCCGTTTTCATGTTGTTTGAGCAATTGTATCATTCAGTCCTTTGTTCTCACTATGTATGTAAGTAAGCCAATAGTTTTCAAGTCTAACAATTCTAGCTGAATAATTCTTCTTTCACCTTCTTTACAGGGTATGTACAGACGTTCTACATCATCCTTTGGATGATGATCTTATGCTTAGAAAGAAGCTTTCTTGTCTTAGAATTCATTCGCTTGATGTTTAAGTCCAGTTCAAGATGTTGAAACTATACTAGACCACTGGGATGGCAAGGTCATTAATGTCCATAATTTACTTTAGAGAATTCAATTTAGTTTTTAAAGTTAGAGAATTCAGTTTAGTCGTAGCGTTCTATAGTACTTTTTGTGCACTATTTTTTCATTATTTAAGGTGAATTATTTCACCCTCATTTACACCTAGGTAATTATATACTTCTAACTGCTCTAAACCTTTTATTGTTACAGCAGGTAATTGACGATGTTTGTTGTAGCGATCCTCGTAAAACTGTAGCTTTAGCACATTTATTCAAATTGAATTTCATTCCAATGTTGTTACTGAAACAGTTTACAGTTTGCAGAAAACCTTCCAGCTCATTATCATTTTTAGCATACAACTTTAAGTCATCCATGTAAAATAAATGGCTTATTATTTTTTTGTTTTTATTATTATTATTACTATTATTGTTATTGTGTATTGCTTTAGTATGTGTTTGTCTGTTTCTTGTTTTTCTATCTGTCCTTAATCAAGATATTTCAAAAACCCGCCGAATGGATTCCGATGAAACATTGAGGAATGATTGCTCTCATGACTGGCAGGAACTGA
Organism: Ascarosepion bandense; assembly: GCA_037127315.1. Taxonomy (NCBI): domain Eukaryota; kingdom Metazoa; phylum Mollusca; class Cephalopoda; order Sepiida; family Sepiidae; genus Ascarosepion; species Ascarosepion bandense. Next base: position 1,534,488 of record JBBBDQ010000951.1, read on the forward strand.
TTAGATCTTCGGTTTGATTAAGTACAGAATAAACTTTCTCGGTTATTTTTTCGTTTTTTTTAGTAATATTTTCTCATTCATTCCACATGCCCAATAATGAATTACCTCTCATGAGTAGCTTTATCTTATTACATTTTCTAAACGCATTATTATTTCCACGAAGGTATTTTTTCTTTTAGTCTGTATTTTTACTCTTGAGTGCGGTCAAGTTCATAGCAGTTATTTTCATTTTAATAAAAATCTCTTGCTAATCGCTGAAATATGATCGATATAGTCTTGGCGGAGGTTTGTTGTCTTTCATTGCTTTTGCTTGCATTGATTATTATTATTATTATTATTATTATTATTATTATTATTATTATTATTATCTGTATATTAATACCGTAGTGCCTACGTATGTCACGCTTTTGGCAAGAAGTATAACTTACGCATTTTTTACTTACCTACCTTCAAATAAAATTCAATTGAAGTTGATTAAGTAAATGATATTGTTTAGTCTGGACTAATATGATAATTAAATTATTAATATAATAATAATAATAATAATAATAATAATAATAATAATAATAATAGAAAAGCAAAACAGTAGCCAAGAACCAACTTAGAAAAGCAAAACAGTAGCCAAGAACCAACTATTGCGGCAAAAAATATGAAAATGAAAGCCAAAGATAAAGCTCTTGAAAAGATGAAACAGCGCTGGCAAGACAAACCTCTGCATGGCCAATATCCAGTACGTGCCAATAAATCCAATGTTGACAAAGTTAATACTCATCGATGGTTACGTGCATCTGGATTAAAGTCTGAAACTGAAGGATTTATACTTGCAGCACAAGACCAAAGTCTTTTCACGAGAAACTTTCAGGCAAATATTATGCATAATAATATGGATCCAAAATGCAGGTTTTGTGATAAACACCAAGAAACAATAGACCACCTAATCTCAGGCTGTTCTGTGCTTGCCCCAAACGAATATAAAAATCGCCACGATAGAGTTGGGCAATATTTACATTGGACAATGTGCAAACATTATGGAAAAGCTGTAAACAAACACTGGTATGAACATCATCCAGCACCGGTTACAGAAATAGAAGATGTAACCATTCTATGGGATTACACCATCTGCACAGACAGAAAAATTGAAGCAAACAGGCCAGACATTATTGTTAAAAACCAGAAGGAGAAAACTTGTCTATTAATTGATATGGCTTGTCCAGCGGATTGTAACATAGCAATCAAGGAATTTGAAAAACTGTCAAAATATAAAGACCTGGAAATTGAAATAGAAAAAATGTGGAAATTGAAAACAAGAGTTGTGCCAGTGATAGTAGGTGCACTTGGAATGATAAAAAATGGAACAAAACAACACATTGAAAGAATCCCTGGAAACCCCAGCTTAAGAGATATACAAAAAATTGTCTTATTAAGTACAGCCCACACACTAAGGAAAACGTTATCTATGTAATGCTGGGGATGATAGGGAAGATAGAAAAACATGAAATGGAGTCATAACAACACGCCACTACCTGCCTTAGGTCTCCCCGCAGACTTGGTTGGTAGTGAGACCAATGCAGAAATCGAAATATGATGAAAAATGACATAATAATAATAATAATAATAAGAAGAAGAAGAAGAAGGGGAGAAGAAGAGGATGAACTAAACGAAGACGAATGAGACGAAGATGAAGGAGGAGAAAGTGAAGAAGACGGAAGAGAAGTGGGAAGAAACGAAGGAGGAGGATGTGGCAACGACGAAGAAGGAGAAGAATGCACGTCATGCTATAAGATTATATCGGCTAAAAAATTAGATAAAATTGTAAAATCTAGGGATCTGAAAATTGATTTTGCATAAATATCACATTTAAAAAAGCAACCGCTACACAAATAATAATAAGAAAAGTACTAGAAGTGTTGAAAAATATTGATACACACAACTAAGTAATATTATTTACTTATTCAACATCAACTGAATTACATTCGAAATAATGAAAGTAATATTACATGATACGGGAATTTTTTCAAGGATTGAGGTAGTTACTACCATGTCATTTTTAATCATAATTCGATTTCGTTTATGGTCACACTACCTACCAGTTCTACGGGAAGACCTAAGACAAGTCGTGGTGTGTTATTATGGCTCCATTTCATGTTTTTTCTATCTCCCCTATCGTCCCTATCTTTACATAGACAATTTTCTTCTTAGTGTGTTGGATGTACTTAACAAGACAATTTTCGTATATCTCTAAAGCTGGGATTTCCAGGGATTCTTTCAGTGGATTTTTTGTTCCATTTTTTGTCATTCCAATTGCACCTATTATCACTGGTACGATACTAGTTTTTCAGTTTCCACATTTTTTCTATTTCAATTTCCAGGCCTTTATATTTTGACAGTTTTTCGAATACCTTGGTTGCTATATGGCAATCCGTTACAAGCCATATCGTTTAATAAGCAATTTTTTTTTTTTTTGGTTTTTAAGAATAATTTCCGACCTAATTGCTTCAATTTTTCTGTCTGTATAGATGGTATAATCCAATAGAATGGTAATATAATATATTTATGTAACCGGTGCTTATTATTATTATGTTGTCATTTTTCATCATACTTCGATTTCTGCTATGGTCTCACTACCTACCAAGTCTGCGGGAAGACCGAAGGTAGGTTGTGGTGTGTTGTTATGGCTCCATTTCATATTTTTCTATCTCCCCTATCATCCCTAGCGTCACATAGACAAGTTCTACTAAGTGTGTGGGCTGTACTTAACAAGACAATTTTTTGTATATCACTTAAGTTGGGGGTTCCAGTGATTCTTTCATTATGTTGTTTTGTTACATTTTTTTTATCATTCAAAGTGCACCTACTATCACTGGCACGATTCTTGTTTTCGATTTCCACATTTTTCTATTTTAATTCTAGGTCTTTATATTTTTAAGGTTTTTCGGATTCCTTGGTTGCTATGTTACAATCCGCTGGACAAGCCATATCAGTTAATAGGCAAGCGTTTCTTTCTGGTTTATAACAATAATGTCCGGCCTATTTGCTTCAATTTTTCTATCTGCGTAAATGGTGTAGTTCCATAGAATGGTGACATCTTATATTTCTGGAACCGGTGCTAGGTGATGTTCATACCAGTGTTTCTTTACATATTTTCCATAGTGTTTGCACATTGTCCAATGCAAATTACCACTCAATCGTGACAAATTTATATTCATTTGGGGCAAGTACAGAACATCCTGAGATTAAATGGTCTATTGTTTCTTGGTATTTATCACAGAACCTGCATTTTGGATCTACATTATTATGTAGAATATATGCCTGAAAGTTCCTAGTGAAAAGACTTTGGTCTTGCCCTGCAAAAAATTAAGCCTTCATTCTCAGACTAATCCAGATGCACGTAACCATCGATTATTATTAACTTTATCAACAGTGGATTTATTGGCACGTTCTGGATATTGGCCATGCCGAGGTTTGTCTTGCCAGCGTTGTTTCATCTGTTCAAGAGCTTTATCTTTGGCTTTCATTTTCATATTTTTTGCCGCAATACTTGGTTCTTGGCTTCTGTTTTGCTTTTCTACAGAATTTACTAAAAGTAAATCTTGTTTGTATTTACTGCCTTCTTTTATTATTGAATATTTTTTCTTTCTTTCTTCATGTTGCCTTACTAATTGTAACATCCAATCCTTTGTTGTTTCTATGTATGTTAGTAAGCCAATAGTTGTTGTCTTGTATGACAATTCTAGCTGAATAAGACCTCTTCCACCTTCATTATGGGGTATGTATAGACGTTCTACATCAGCCTTTGGATGGTGTATCTTATGCTTAGAAAGAAGCTTTCTTGTTTTAGAATCCCTTCGCTTGATTTCGTTTAGAGTCCAGTTTAAGATGATGAAACTATATTGCACAACTGGGGTGATAAGTCTATTAATGACCATAATTCTGTTCTGAGAATTCAATTAAGTTTTTAATACAAGTCGGAGCCTTCTATAGTACGCTTTATGCAATATATCTTTCATTTTTTTATGGTGAAGTTTTTCACTCTCATTTACACATAGGTATTGATAAGCTTCTTCTGGCTCTAAATCTTTTATTGTTACAGCAGGATCTAAGCTAGTTGAGGATGTTTGTTGTAGCGATCCACGTAAAACTGTAACTTTAGCACATTTATTCAAATTGAATTTCATTCCAATGTCTTCGCTGAAGCATTTTGCAGTTTGCAGAAGACCTTCCAGCTCATTATTATTATTATTATTATTATTATTTAGCTTCAGCGTTGGTTTGGCATAGATTAATGATCAGCGAGGCTATTTTGGCTGAGAATTATTAATGGTTAATGTTTGCGATTGAAAAGAAACAGCTGAAATCTCTGAGACATATAATGAGTAAATAGGGACTGGAGTATTTGACAGACACAAGAACGTAGGGAAAGTATAGAGAAACAGCCATTATCTTATTTAATGAATTTGAGTGAATGGGTAGAAAACAGTGACAAATTGTAACGATAAACGAGCAAAATTTATATAGAACTAAAGACCCTGCAATTGTGAAGAGTTATGATTGTTTTTTTCCTGAACGAATATGACGTATAAGAATTGAAGATCAATTTACCTCGAAAAAGATATTTGTTTGACTACAATTCATCCTCTTTTGAGGCTACAAATTTCGACATGGTATTAAATTCAATATTTATATAAGGGCTACTGGCACCATGTAGCACCATAGTACAATGTGTAGGGCCACTATGGATTATGAGAAAGGTCGCTAGAAATCCAGTAAAAGTCCCATTGCAAAGATAAATAAATAAACTTTATCTCAAGTTTCTCGACAAAACCCAAAGATGGATCTGCAATGTAATCCATCCTGACTTGGCATCTTGACGTCAGTCACTTTCTTGTTGATATAACTAAAAAAAATAGCCCAAACTTTATGAAACTAAAATGTTATCGTCAAAATCGTTACGCTATTATTAAGAGGAAAGGCCAAGGTATTTTTGATTATTTGATTAAATGATTTAATCCTTTTGAGAACGTTCAAAGTTTTTGGTTAAAAATGTTTTTACTGCATCAGAGAAAAGATCAAGGATTAATTTTAGGTTATGATAGCATCGGTTTTGCAAGATAAAAAAATCATTGATTTGGAAATTTTTTGCAAATATTAAATAATTATCGAATTTTAATTAAACTTTCCAGACAATTCTCAAATGAATGAAATTGTTTTTTTAAATGCGATTTTAAAAAATCTTTTTATTACATCTGTTCTCCCCAATTAACTTAAATAATTTAATTAGTTTTGAGAAATTCAGTTTTCGTACCGTTTTAATGATAAAAAAATTCATTTTGTGTGATTTGTCAAACATATATGAAGTCTATTCCTTCGCTTAGAGCCTCTTCTGTTAGTCATGAATTATTTCCCTTTAACCCTGTAAGTTAGTTGTTCACCACTGTTGTAGCTTGGTATTGAACTCACAGTCACAGGAACTAACCAACGTCAATATCCACTGGACTATGTGTCCTTAAGTTCAATACCATGCAGTCTTGAACAAGTAATTAGAGGGTTAGAGGGAGATAACCCATGACTACCAAAATAAACTTTACGCAAGGAATGGGAATGATGTACTAAAGTGATTGTAATAAAGGGTTCGGTTTGAAATTCCTTGCCCTTGAAAAAGGCCGATACGTCGTACAAATGGCAACAAAGATAAGGACAATAGTTCAAGTAATGTAAATACTGTTTTAAGAGATATTTAATAAAGAAAAACAGAGGCTTAAAAATGGCGTTCAAAACAGTCTTTTAGCAAAAACTCCTACTTACAGTCAATTAAATTAGTTCTGAAGCAGAGAAAATTATTGTAAACTAAAAAATGTCTGTTTTTTATGTTTTTTCTTCTTAATGGTGTTTTTCTTTTCTTATATTCTCTCACACCAGTAACCCTCTTCTGTCTTAGTTTACATAACCCTAACCCTCTTGTGTCTTACTCTATTGACTTTTTTAGATTAAAACGATCAAAGTTTTTTTTAACCAAGAACCAATATAGACAGAAAAAATAAACAAGAAATATTTACTTACACTCGAATCAAGTAACTGATGAAAAAAATCACACATAAATGGCCAATATCTACCTCTTCTTAATATATGCAAATGATTTCAGATTAAAACCTAAACAAAACCAATGTCTATCTACAGACAAATGAATTCTTACAGACCAACATATAAGCAACTAGTATCTAGCTTTGCCTGACGCCAAAGTCCCTGAGGACAACATGGACGGAACTCGTAAGATACGACGAAGTTTTGGAGAAGATAAACACAAGAAGGAAACTAATACTGAAGATTAGGAAAAGAGAGCTAGAGCTTTTTGAAAATATAATGAGGAAGGAGAGCTTGGAGAACCTGATACTCACGAGACGGACATAGGAGAAGAGAGAGAAAGGAAAACAACGTATGACATACCTGATGGATTTGAGCAGATGGGTGGCGGAGCGGGGATTGAGTGCGATAACAGAAGGTGTATTAAGAGCGACAAGGGATGGCCGGATATGGGAGGCCATGGTTGTCTATCCCCTGAGGGACCAGAGCACATAGAAGAAGAATATTATTTATTGGAAGTATAGGATTTAATGCATTAGTTTGAAATTAAATCTAAAATAAAAGATTCAAGAATCATTTTTCATTTCTAAAACTTCATTGCAAGCACACAGTGAAACCGATAAAATGCAACCGCAACTTCTACTCCAACAGTTTCTTTTCTCGTACTTCCCGACTGTGGAATTCCCTTCCACATGACTGCTTCCCCGACGGCTACAATCTCCAGGAGTTTAAATGTAAGGTCAATAGACACCTCCTAACACACTAACTCGCTTCCATTCTTTCAAACACTCTTCCCATCCTCCAAACTATCTATCACCCACCTTCTGTCATTTCCTATATCTAACCACTCTTTCTTTTTACCTTCCCTTATATAACCCCATGCGCAATAGTGGCAGTGGAATGCCTTATTGGGGTGAAACGATTAAAAAAAAACATATCACATCTCTTTGAATGTGTTCAATATCTATAATCGTTTGGCTTAAAAATTGTTTCATTTGCGGAGAAATGACAGAACTACTATTGGCCAAGAAGGTCTGCATAATGAAGCCTAGTTCAAAGGTTGATGATTTCTAAGTACTCATGCCAAAACAGTAAAGTCAATATTTTAAGACAGTTTGCTAAAGATTGTCCAGTTGTTATGAAATGATATGCAATGACCTTTTATAACCTCATTGTCAGGAGAAAAAGAATAAAAAAACAGTGAATGGTATATCCTGATTATCATCACACACGAACGCACGCACATGCGGACACACAAAATAGCAAAACAGAATTCATTTGAATAAGACATGCTATATATCCATTCGTTTTAGGTTCCCAATAACTTTCTCATCGTGTGTAACTTGCAGTCCATTAATATCCATATATCTATATATCTATCTCATTCTGGTGATTTATAATTATCTGTGCTTATCTGTGCCTATCACAGTCTATAAAGTAAAAAGAAAATCTTTAAATTTTATTAATTGCAATGTTTCATTGATAGTTTATGCTCCAACATAACTTTACAATTATTTTACCAAAATAAATGATACACGCAATACTAAATTTTGTTTTTTAATCTATAATAAAACTTAGTACACCATAATTATCAAAATCCTGATTCTAAACATAAAAAGCCCACCCTGAAACTCAGCCCGCTGTAAAAGATTGCTGTCTGCCCATGTAAATAATCTCTGTTCCCACAGTGTATTTTATACAGACAAAATAATTATATTTTAATTGAAACTACAATGTTTCATTTATAACTTATACTCTATTATAACTTTTAAATTAATAATTATTTTACTAAATAAATGACTCTCACTACTAAATTAGTTTTCTTAACTACAATATGCTACTGCGGGGTATCTTATTTATTCCTTTTCTAGTTGTAGTAGGAGTCCGTTCTAGTGAAGGGTAATTTTATAATGTTACAGGTTAACGGAATTTGGCCTTGTGGTAGATAGCCCACGATAAGTCATAAAATGATTACAAATCAAGAAAAGCAAATTGAGTTGAAAAATAACATTTTATATATATACGCATATCAATTAATGTTTTTACAATTAAAGCAATACTTGAATATAGGTCCATCGGAGATTAAAATATTCATGGCAAATAAAATGCTGAAAAAGATTTAAGGCTTAGGAATGTGGGGAGCGTGTAAATGAGGAATGTCTTTGATGTAGTCGCTCCTTAGATCAGTAAATAGTTTTGAGACAGGGAAGAAAGAAGGAGAGGTGAAGAGACGAGCATATTAGCCACTTGACTTGGTCAAGGGAGATATTACTCTCCCCTGTCACCGTCGGTCTGTCTGTATCGGCTTTTTATTTCGACTTTTTGGATCGCAGGTGGTCATTTGGGGATTCACACTTGTATTTGATTCTAGGTTTCTCATTGGTCGATAAATAAAATATGCGTAATCTCGCGAACTGGAAATTAAATATTTAATTAATTTTTATTTTTCAACCGGAACATCTACGCGAACCCGGAAGCGCACCTACGACTTTTGGTCATTTTCTTTCTGGTCGTTATAGAGAAAACATCCGGTCCCTCACCTTTGCTCGGTATCACCACAATACTTTAATATACCATAATTAGTTAATCATATTTATAACATGATCTTTTTAGACTTTTTACTCATGAAGTAATTTTTTTAAAAAATTCAACATGCTAATAAAAATCTTTTTATCTATTTAAATATTATATAGTCCCACTAGATACCTTACTCAGACAAAATATATATTTCTCTAAAATTTAATTAATATCTATGTTTCCTTTATAACATAAACTCTAACAAAAAAATGAATATTATTTTAACAAAATAAAAGATTCACACAATAATAAATTGTTATTCTAAATACAATATAACTAAAAATACTACAATTATTTAATCCTATTCGGACTTAAACTTTCTACTCATAGATAGTAGTAAAATAAAATCTATTGTTCAATAATAAAAAACATAAAATTCAATCTCCTGATAAAAAAAATATCTACCCATTCAAAAAAATCCAAGGTCCCATTATGTATTTTACCAAGAAAAAGTTAAAAAGTGACACGTCTAGATCTAAGCCATCTTGCCCTCTTTCCAAAACCAAATGCTTAGCTCTATAGTTACATAATTCTAAATGATGATTGAATAGTTTTGACACAACTAAATGCATTTCCACCAACCACTACACTCTAATTTTCTAAATAATCATGAATATTAAAAAATAAACCGTTTTCACCATTTATTTTAAAATATGATCTGAAGAGGAACAGTTCTGTTCCAAAACATGAAATTTTTTTGGAGTGATATTATGCTTTTACAAACGATTGTAATAACAAAATTACTATATATATATATATATATATATATATATATATATATATATGACTCTGGTAATATATGTGTCATTTACAATCTATCTATCTATCTATCTATCTATATATATATATATATATATATATATATAATTGTTTGACATAATTCAGTCTTTCCTTTCATATCGCTCAACGAGGATAGCATTGAACGGACATACCTCCCGGTACTATCATACGAACCCGGATGTCCCTCGAGGCTTTATATTAGGCCATACGCTTTTCCTGATCATCATTAACAATATGTATATATATATATATATATATATATATATATATATATATATGGCTAAACCTACAGTCGATAGTGCTCCGATAAATAAAACATTTGGATAACTTTCTCAATAATATTTTATATAAATTATTTTTTCACCAAACAAAAATTATACTATCATTTGAAAAATTGCATACAAAACTTAGCCATCACACCTTTTCTGTCATTTTAAATGAAACCTGCATATATATATATATATACACTCGTTTTTTTCGTCATTCACATAATATACATTTATATATATATATGTATCCAAATGAATAAGAACGAAGAAAATAATTACAACGTTCAAAACATTAGTTAATACACACACACACACACACACACACACATATATATATATATATATATATATATATATATATATATATATGAGTCCCTTAATCATTCATGCATCTGCCTATCCCAGTGTTTTCATATATGCAATTTCTGTGCTTTTTCTTTTCTTTTTCTTTCTTTTTTTATCTATCTATCTATCTATCTATCTATCTATCTATCTATCTATCTATCTATCTATCTATCTTTACATCCATTGGCCTTAATCTGTTCATATATATCTAACTATTTATGTTCGTCTGTGCACGTGTATAAATTATCTTAATAATCCACTGGAGAATATTTTTATGACCCATAATATAACGACTTAATAGGGCAGAACAATCGCGCTGGTCTATTCAATGGTGCCATTAAAATGCTGACCGTTCGTTTTTATTTTGCAGAAATTCATTTTGTAATTTTGCCAACCACTGATGCTACATATGATAAGTTCTTTTTTGTAGTTAGCTGCCAAATTTCTACAGCCCTCAGAGTTTTCTGCAGACGTCAGGGTGGGTATATCTGACCCTATCCTTTTTGTAGAAATTGAAGATGCAAACTTTGAAAGCATTCAGTGCCTCAAACCGATATTTGCCCTTCATTTTTTTTCTTTGGAAATTGGTAAACAAAAATAATCTTTATTTTCTTCCTGAACACCACAGTTTCTCAACTTTAGATATGTGATGTTTATTTTTTAAATTTTTAATTCTATTTTATTTTTTCTATTTTTGTTTCAAAGCTAGATGGGAATGCCACTATAAGGTGAGAGAAACAATTAAAACATCGTGTATTAAGGAAAAGATATACGATGGACGGGATACAAGGAGATAGAATGTAGCGATTGCCGTTAAATTTAAATTTTTAAAAATTGTATTTATCAGGAAAACAAGTAAACGGAATGGTGTTTTACAGGTGTAAAGTGCGAGAAAAATGGAGTAGAACTGGCTCTTTTTACTAAGTAATCATTCTGATTTTTGGAAGGCAATGCTCGAGTTGAGAGATCGCAGTTCAATTCCTGTTTGGTGTGTGTATATACTTTTACTGTTATCAAAAATAGCCTTATTACTAGAGTTAGAAAATAATTTAAACTTATAAATTTATAGAATACTGCTGTCTTATTTGGTCAGGCGCCTCTGCTGTTTATATCGGTGTTCCCAACAGGTCATTCGTTGTCGAGAGATCTAAGACGCGCCAGCTCACTTGGTGACTTCCTCTATGTGGATAGGGGTCGCAGATTCGAATCCTGCCCTATGACGCACATTTTTGTAACAAACATTTATCGTAAATGATCAGGCTAGTAGAAATAAATATTTAATACTGTTTGATTATAAAAAGAATATCTACTTAAATACGAGTATCGATCAAAAATAATGTTCAAACAAATAATTTTAGATTGTCGGTTTGTTTATAACCATTTTGTTAACCTTCGTTAATTTCCGTAGTATATATATATATATATATATATATATATATATATATATATATGGTTTTACTCTTTATGTTGGTGTGGCATTTTTAAAATCGAAATTGTGGTTGAATTTATTTTTGTGAATCACTAATGCATTTATAAGATTATCATTAGTGATGTCTCTTTTGTGTTCATATATACGTTTTTTTTTAGATTTCTGATTGTTTCTCCGATGTAGATGGAAGAACAATCCAGGCAATTTATTCGCTATAAACCTGCTTGCTCGTCATTTTGATTTCGGTTATTTTTAGATCTGATAATGTCCATAATAGTTTTCGAAGTAGTTGTTACTATGGATGTATTTTTTATATGAGATAGATTGTTTTGGATATTTGATGCAATGGAGTTGGTTGTTAGTATGATGTATTTGTTATTGTTTAGATTATTATTGTTAACAGTGTTTCTTTTGTTGTGATTGTATATATTATGTGCCTTTCTTTTTGCATTGTGAATAAAGTGATATGGGTAATGCAAGTTTCTGAATGTGCTTTCTATGTATTTTTCTTTTGTTACATATTGGGGGCTGCATATTCTTAGGGTACTTAAAAAAGAAACCTATGATAATAACAGATTTGATCTTGGAAGAGTGACTGGAGTAGAAATTTATGAGTTCGTTCTTGTTGGTAGCTTTTCTGTAGACGTCAAAATCGAGTTTGTTGTTATTTTTGTGTAATATGATATCTAGGAAAGGAAGAGTCTGATTAGATTCAGTTTCGAAGGTAAAATTTATAGTAGGTTCAATATTATTGAGTTTGTTGACAAGATCTGCTATGTTAGTCGTTTCTGGATAGATTAGAAGGGAGTCGTCTATAGATCTGAAGTAGGAGGAATTTGGTGGTAAAATCTTATTTCATAGATATATTACACAAAAATAACAATAAACTCGATTTTGACGTCTACAGAAAAGCTACCAACAAAACGATCTCATAAATCTCTTCTGTAGTCTCTTTTGTTATTATTACTTTGCAAAATATTACAAGGCAAGCAAGCAAAGATGAACTCGTCCGAATCACCCTAAATTTTCTTCATTCTTTCATTGATGAAACTGCAATATAAGTAATTATTAAATATTTATAAATTCATTTGATGCGTATGTTATTGTGTAGTATTAACAAAAGAACCATTTTACTTTCATTTACAATTATTCACTTGGCAATAAATACTAAAAAATAATCTGAAATACATCATTTTTTAAAACACTGTGGTGGCCTAACTATTATGGCTGGTAGTGTATACATACACAAATTTACATACAAATATTTTGAAAATAGTAAAGAGTAAATGCATTCAATAAAATCGCCATTGCCTTTAAACACGGACACCAAGCAACTTCGGATTCTCTTGCATTTTTACTGGATGAAGTTAATGAATCCTCTCATAATTCTTGCATTCAGTTCATTGTTTTGTTAAACAGGCTTTTGTTGGATTCTCGCTAAACTGTTCTCAGGCATAATAATCAAAGGAGTTATATTCTGGGGAGTTAGATAGCTGCAAAGCTAAAGTGGTCGTAGAAATTGACTGACAGCCATAACTGGGTTTCCCTGCTTGTGTGACAAAGTGCAGTGTTCTGTTGTCAGACATAGGGTCTTCCAGAAGCTACCTTCAAGGCAGTTTAAGGCCTTGGGAAAAGATGAATAGCAACATAACGTCGCCATCATTATTGGTCACTTCAAACACTTTTGTAATCACCATTAGACTCATTTAACTCTTTCTGAATCCTCTGTACAGTCCTCAAATTAACACCTAAACACTCTAAAAAGTTCATATAAGTCTTCCTAGTCTGAATGTCAACGAGTATCCCCGGGTCCGTCTTTGATCACGGCAACCAGCTATGACGCCTTGGGTCTATTCTCGTTACGGCGCCAACTATGACTTCCACCTTGCAGTTGGTCCTTACTCAAGGTCGTACCCCTCGGCTGATCGTCGTGTTAAGCGCTTCGGCCAAAGTCTTGTCTCTCTCCACATTGTGTTATTTGACCGCAAAACTGACCTAGTCCGAATGGTCGACTGGAATTGATGATTTGTTTTTGACCGGTGAAAATAGTCACACGAGAAATAATAATTTGAATATAAGAAAAGAATTTATATGCAATTTCTAGATATAACTTTGTTAGTACAGTTATTTATGGCTCAAGCAAGCCTATAATTTCTGTGCAATTACTATAAACTCTTCCCGATTATCTGTACACAATGTTTGTTGTTTTAGTTTTTAACGAGACTTCTGGAAAAAAAAACTTTTGTCAGAGGTTTTCTTCAGGGTGGCATATCACATCAGATCAGGCTAAGCGATGGCCACATCCCACTTTTTTGTCTGTCCCTCTCTCTTTGTCTTCACTATGTTCTCTCACGTTCCTCCCTCAGTCTGTCTTGATTCTGTTATCTACGTTTTCACCCTCTCTGTCTCTGTCTTGATTGCGTTCTCTCACGTTTTCACCCAACCTTTGTCTTGACTGCGTTCTCTCACGTTTTCACCCTCTCTCTGTCTTGACTGCGTAATCTAACGTTTTCACCCTCTCTCTACGTTCTCTCACGTTTTCACCCTCTTTCTGTTATGGTTGCATTTTCTCACATTTTCACGCTTTCTCTCTGTCGTGAGTGCATTTTCTCACGTTTTCACCCTATCTGTCTGGACTGCGTTCTCTCACGTTTTCACCCTCTCTCTGTCATCAGTGCATTCTCTCACGTGTTCACATTTTATCTGTTTTGACTGCGTTCCCTTAGGTTTTCACCTCTTTCTCTGTCATGAGTGCATTTACTCACGTTTTCACCCTCTCTCTGTCTTGACTGCGTTCTCACACGTTTTCACCCTCTCTCTAATCTCCAAAACTGTCTCTTCACGTCTTCCGTCGAATCTATTTTTATGTCATGTCTCTGGACTTACTTTCTTCTAGTTTGCATCCTCTGTGTATCGTCTCTGCCGAGTTTCTCAGGTCTATGTACGTTGTCTTTTGGTTTCCGATATAACCTCTTTATACTGAATCTTTTTTTATCATTTCTCCCCATGCAAGGCGGTTTTACTGCCACTGTTGCCCAGAGGGTTACATAGGGGAAAGTGATAAAAAAGAGAGGTACGTTTTAGGATATATCAGGAGGGTGGTAATAGACGGATGAGTATACCGGTGTAATGGGTGTGGAATGGATAGGGAAAAGAGCTTGAGAGAAAAATGCGAGTTAGGGAGATAGGAGATGTCTATTGACATTACATTTAAATTCCTGGAGATTGTAGTTGTCGAGGAAGCAAGTCTACGGAAGGGAATTCCACAGGTGGGAAGTGCGAGAAAAGGAGCTGTTAGAGTAGAAATGGCGAATGACCGCTTCGAGCCCGGCGTGATGAACGCTGAATCTCTGTTTCTCCTGACATTCTAAACGTTCTGATTTTGCTTTTCAAAATATCCAGCTTGTATTGAGCCTCGCATCCAGCGGGCGGGGGGGTATGACGTACTCTGGGTATGATAGCTTTCCTCTAAACAGCTAATCAGGGATCTCCCTGCAAGAGTCTACCTGTATTTGGCCCCATAGATTTCCTTTTACATTGTGTTTGTGTATGTATTGTTTTGTTATTGACTAGTATCTGTCTAATATTACATACACGGAACGGGGTTGCCTGGTGTAACAGGAGAAAGCATGATAAGAGCCACCAGGAATAGGGAAATGTGGAAAGCTATGATCGCTTACGTCCTGAAAAGACAGAGCACATAAAAGAAGAAGAAGAATGTATATATAAAAATTATATTGTTCTATTGTTTTCTATCTAAACAAATGTCTTAACATCCAAAAAGGAGCGAAATATATTTCCTGATCACTCTCTCCTTGTTTTCTTTATTTGCATAAAAAGCTAACAAATTATTCCGGAGATCTGTTTTTCCTTCTTCAGTCTTTGTACCCAACACCATTACTGATAAAACAATCTTTGACAAGTCGTCTCCCGCACAGATGTAATTAGAGAAGGTAGACTGATCAGTTAAGAGAACACTGTACAAATAACGTCTACACTTCCTCTAACGTAGGCAGGCGGAAAAGATTTTGATTATTTGAATTCTTGTCGACAAATAGTAGACGCTTTTTAGCGATGATAGTGTGTTGTGCTCACTAAACCATGGAAATGACATTACTAGCATTTTTATTACTGATATTTCCCCAAATTTGGTGTAGTGTGGTAAAAGGACATGAAATGAAGAGCGCAAATTGTATATAAATCTCGCAATCATAATTCCAGCTCTTTTCGAAAATATCTTTGTAATTCGTACTCTACAACTATGGGGTGCCCCTCCACTCAGGTGCCCCACCCACCCCCAAAAAAGGGTAAATTTAGAAAGAAGAGAGACAATCGTTGAAAACTAGTGACGACTGATGTGACTTAAATATTCATTAATAATTTATGCATATTTCTTCAATCCCCACATCGGAGATTCTTTGAAAAGTACGATAACTTGACGCTGAAAATCAGTGAATTATTTAGTTATACGAGAAGGGCAGAAGGAAAGGCGAAAGATGTTTGGAAATAATCTCAAGATGACGAGTCCCATAATGGAGCAGCAATTAATCAATCATAAAAGAACCAATCAGAGTTATGTAGTTACGCGAGAGACAAATGATTACTCAAGGTCATAAATATTCAAGAAATTTATTCAAGGCCAATTATTCCTGAAAGATAAAACAGGGATAACAAATTTACCGATTTTTCATTTGGCTTTGTGTAGATAATTATATACAATTCTTTGTTTTTCTATTTTTTATCTCTTCAAGACATGGGAGAGCATGGCAATAGGGGTGATAAGCGTATGGTTACCGAAGTTAAACAGTGTCGAGCACGGTCAGTGTCAACTACATTTTGCACAGTAAAAAGGCGATAAATTCAGAAAGACGTGAGATAACCATTAAAAACTGGTGACAAATGATTGACTGAAAAAAATTCCAGAATATTTTCTGCATATTTCGTCAATCACCACGTCAAAGATTCTTCTTTGAAAAGTACGATGACATGATTCTTAAAATCGGTGTGTTATTTAGCCTTTACAAGAATAGAAGAACGAAAGACTGCAAATAACCTTTAAATAATGAGTCATTAGATCGAACAGCAATAAATCAATAAAAAAAACAAAGTTAAGTAATTACACAAGAGTCGAATGATTATTTAACGTCATGAATAGTCAAGTAATTTATTCACGGTATAGGATACGATTCCTATATCATCTAGCAATTAAGGTTAACGAAAAATTAAAATTTCTCATACGCAAAATCGGATCCAAACGACTAAAACATTTTGGAAAAACCCAAACCAAGGCAAATTTTACAAGTCACTGTGAAAAGTAAAATTCTGGATGGTGATTGGACAGGAAATAGCAACTTAATCTATGACGCTAGTCAATTATTTTTTCACACCTAAAGAATGAAAATGTCTGATAGAGCCGGTCACATGACTAAAATTCACTACTTAACCACTTTCCGTGACTGGTCAAAATCAGTCAGAATGGGAGCGGTGTCTGATAGCATCACGTCGCAAAGTAAGGAAGAAACCTTAAGCCGAGTTCATGTCGCGTCGACATATATTCATTCTACCTCTTCTTCCAAATTTTCCTTTTTTCCTTTTCACACCATGCCGCCAAAGAAAACAACAGCTACAGAACATCTTCAAGTGACTCGTAAAACTAAAAACCACTCAGTACAATTTCTTTATTTATTTCACCTTCTTTCTAACTCTGTCGCCAAATTACCAAAAAAAAAAAAAAAAAGGAATGGAACACAGACTTCATTAGTTAAGTAGACTTTTTAAATCTTTTTACATACATACATTCTGTGATTATTTCTTTGGGACATTTAATCACATGCATTTTTCTATTTGAACATTAAATTCATGTTATTCAGTTCTATTAATAAAATTACCCTTATTTTCTAAACAAAATACTTTTATTTTTCCAACCATTCATTCAACTTTCTGATATTTTAAATTGTGGGAACTTCGGTTGTGTTTGGCACAAGGCCAATTTGACAAACATCACCGAGGCCCCTACAACGGTTATTCAAGGTCAATTATTCCAGAAAGATAAAAGAGTGATAATTTTTTTTCTTTTTTATTTAGTACCCTGTAAATCCTTAAATATACGAAATTTGCCTTAGCCTGGTATAAGGATATATATTTTAAAGAAATTTGTTAATAATATATTTATTGTATATTATTCAATTTTTAAATTTTTTTGTTGCATATAGCGTTGGATAAATTTTAACATATATTTGTGTCAGTTAAGATTTGAGTTAGCCCTTTTAGTCGTCCTGACAGTCAAGGTTGATTTTAATTTTTCTTTTGAAGTTGCAGTAACTTGAATTCCTGTTAAGGATAGTTTTAGGCTTTCTGACCCCCTCCTCCATCTCTCTCTCTCTCTCTCTCTCTCTCTCTCTCTCTCTCTGTCTTTGTCTCTCAATAGTGCTACAGTCAATAAAGCTACACGCCAAATGAATTAAGAACAATTGAAATGGAATTCACTATTATGACTTTTAAGTATCACGTGACACGGTTAATATTCTGATAGTAGCAAATCCCGTCTGTCATAAGCTTGATTGACACTTTTTCTGAGAGTTTAATTTTCAAAATTGAATTTTTTTCTATTTTTTTTTTATTTTGCATATAGCATTGGATAAACTTTAAGATAAACTTGTGTCGTCTAAAAAGTATAAATTTTAAAATATACTTTTAATCGTTCTGACAGCAAAGGGCTGATTTTAAGTTTTAAATTTTCATTTTCCGTTGAATTTCTAAGTAAAGGTCACTTAAAATTCTTTTGTAATGATTATTAAGGGATCCAAGGACATTCATTAAGTTAACATTTAGTAAATTTTTAATTTAATCTTTTTAAACTAGATTAGATAGACCCTAAAATCGCTCGATTCATACTCCATCCTCTTCTTTTGAACAAAATAGAGGCTATTTTCTTGCTTTCTCTTTAGGAAGGGGTTTCCGGTTTCTTTCATATTCTCAGGTCTTAATTGTAATGCTGTCCCAAGCGTTTTGCAATGCGTATGGGTGGTGGCGACCTCTCTTCATTCTGAGGGTACCGGGTTGGCAGTTTCCTGTTTGCTGCATTCGACTGTCAATAAGGAGTCCGAACTCTTGCGTAGCGTCTTGAGAGGCTGCTCTGATCAACAGTTAAATAATATCGGGGTTTCTTGTCGTGCTATGTCGCGCATTGATGGGTGTCCCTTCAAGTGGGCAATCCTGAGGCCACATTATGCTGCAGTTTGCGTCAGTTTCTTTTCTACACATGTTGCATTTGACGACCAACTGATACTACTTCGCTAGGCCTCTCTTTAGCAAAAAGTCTCAAATGAAGACATCACGCAAAGTAAGAATTATGACAAAACCAGCTGGACGAAAAACCACCTAAACCTGTTAACATCTCTTTCTCGAACATCCGTGGAATCCCTACCAGGTTTTGCAACGTTGAATCCTTCTTACAAGTAAACTCACCTGACGTCTTAGCTCTCTGTGAAACTAACCTTGAACATTCTATTTCTTTTTTCTGATATCTATATCCCAGGTTCATCATTATTCTACTGCCTCGGCCGAGATAGAACTCACTACACCCTTCCAGTATTCTCTATTTGTCATAGCTCCCGTAAGGTCTTCCTTGGCGATAGATGTATCTCTGTGTATCCAGTCTGGAAAGGTTAATTTACGAGATCGATTGTGAGATGATAGGTGCCTCCATAATATAAACGATGAAACAAGTACATCTGTGGCACGTGCGCAATGCCCAACAAACTGGACACGTCTCTTTTGAACTAAGGTTGATGCTCTTGGTAGGTCTCCATATATCATTTCTAGAGTTGGGTAATTTCGCCATGAAAAATCAAGTACTCTTCTGAGAAGACGAGTATAACATCCATCTAAACGGCGCTGCTCCAATGTCCGTATAGATGGAATTGGCGTTTATGTCAGCGAACATCTCCCTCTAGCTAGGGTGATTTCTCTTGAATCGCCAGATCATTCCTATGTGCGTCTACGCCTTTCTCTACTAACCTCCGTTAGCTATCTTTTCTTTCTCTACCGCTCCCCATTCATCTCCTGACTGTTCCGTACTTGGCAGCATCACGAACAATATTGATAAGGCAATTTCTTCTCATCCGTTTGCTCATATATTTTTGTTTGTGTTTGGACTACTATGCCAAGTGGCTGGAAAACTCTGTCACAGATCTTGCTGGTGTCCATGACATGAACTTTTCAATCACTCAATCCCTTACTCAAGAGGTTGGTTTCCCACGCGTGTCTCTAATAAAACTAATGGGACTGGCACACTGTTAGATCTCTGTTTTACTTCTATCCCTGATTCTTGCCATGTCAGGCAGCTCTGCCCTTTTGGCAACTCTAATCATACTGTAGTTTCCGTTAATATGTCCTTCCATTTACCCTCTCCCCTTGGAACCTCTCACCAGCAGAATATCTTACTGCTACCAAAGGGCAGACTGGGAGTCGTTCTGCGATTCCCTGTGTGACATCTCTTGGAACAAAGTTTTTAGTCTTCTTGTTGAAGAGTCTGTATCCGAGGTTACCTCTTGTGTTAAAGCTGGCACCAATGCTTTCATCCCAGCCAGGAAGTTACGGCTTAAATCCCATTTATCCCCTAGTTCTCCCCTGCCTGCTCGGCCGCTATTACCAACAGGAATCACTTTCTTCTGGCTTTATCGGAACCATCATAGACGCCTTTTTGCCTCTGCTCTTGATGATTGCAAGAAAATCCTAAATGATGCTAAGCTGTTGTTTGCTGAAAGAAGGATGCAGCGTATAGCATCTTCATTGGACAAGTCAAAATGCATTATTTGATTCGTCTGGGGTATCTGCACCCGAATTCTCACCTAGAATTGAGGCTTAACTGAGTGACATTCACATTACTCACTCGCTGGTCTCTAACATAAGTTCAAAGCATGACCAACATAAGGCGAGTGGACGTAACGGAATCCCAATCATTGCCCTGAAAAAAATATGCCCCTGACCTTACCTCTTTTCTCTACAAAACTCTACAACTAGTGCCTCTCTTAACTATGCTTTCCTGCCTGCTGGAAGTCCTCCTATGTGGTTCTTGTATTTAAGAACTCTGAAAACACTCAGATTTCTCAAATTATCGCCTTATTCGCCTCCTACCGATTTTTTGCAAAATGCTTGAGATTATTATCAATGCGGAAGGGGTTCAATAACTTACAGCACATGGCTTCTTCTCCGACAAAAAGTATGGTTTCCGCTTCACTAGGTTTACTGCTGATATGCTAATGATCATCATAGAGTATATATACCAGGCTCTCGATAAGAACGGCGAAGCCCGACCTACTGCACTAGATAGCTGTAAAGCATTTGATAAAGACTGGCATGCTGTCATTCTACACAAGCTACAGAGTTATGATAAAACTGGACGCTTGTTTGAAATAATCAAGTCGTTCCTTTCAAATCACGTAATGAAGGTAGTATTCAATGGTCATGCTATCATACGAATGCGAGTGTCTCTCAAAACTTCTAGGTCCTTCGCTTTTTCCGATCTTCTTCAACGATCTTCCTTGTGAAATCAAATCCCAAGTAGGCATTTACGCTGACGACACCCCCATTTACTCCACCCTCGATAAGAAATTTGCCGAAGGTGACAAAGCAAACCTCACTGTAAATTACCTCCAATCTGTAGTGAAGTCGTGTAAAAAATGTCTCGTAAATTATAATGCTTCCAAATCGAAGATGCTATAGAGAAGCGCTTCTATTCCCCATCAGCATGGATCAGACTCCCTGAAAGCAAATCCATTTTCACATTTATTTTAACATATCGACTGAAGAGGAACAGTTATGTTCCAAAACATGAACATTTTTTGCAGTGATATTATGCTTTTATAAACCATTGTAAAAACAAAATTAATATATATATATATATATGCAGGGCCCGGAAGTTTTTTCCATTTTAATCTATCCTGCACATATATAAATCTACCATCCGCCCGTGTATTGAATACTACTGCCACATCAGGTTGGGTACCCCTGCTATTCTCCTCGGGGTTCCTTGACGAAGTACAACGGAGAGTCTGTAATGTGATCAATACCGACTTGGCAGATCGGCTGCAGTCATTCTCTCACCGGCGTTACGTGGCTTCTCTGTGCCTCTTCTATAAATACTTTCAGGGCTTCTGCTCCGATGAACTTAGATCACTGGTGCCCCCTAGGTACGAATTTGCACGAGATACTAGATTCACAACTAGGTCCCACCTTTAACAGTGAAACTGATAAAATGTAACCGCAATTTCTGCTCTAACAGCTTCTTTTCCCGCACTTCCCGCCTGTGGAATTCCCTTCCACATGCTTGCTTCCCCGACAGCTACAATCTCCATGAGTTTAAATGTAAGGTCAATAGACACCTCCTAACACACTAACTCGCATCCATTCTCTCAAACACTCTCGCCATCTACGCAACCCTCATCCTCGGTATCCTTACTGGTCTATCACCCTTCTTCTGACATTTCCTATATCTAACCACTCTTTCTCATCACTTTCCCCTATGTAACCCCCTACACAATAGTGGCAGTGGAATGCCTTGCTTGGGGTGAAATGATTATATATATCTGCTAATATATGTGTCATTTACAATCTATCTATCTATATATATATATATATATATATATATATATATAATTGTTTGACCTAATTCAGTCATTCCTTTCAAATCGCACAACTAGGGTAGTATTGAACGGACATACCTCCCGATACTATCATACGAAAGCGGGTGTCCCTCGAGGCTTTATTTTAGGCAATACGCATTTCCTGATCTTCATTAACGATCCCCCTGATGTAATCAGTTTTCAAGTAGGCATATACGCTGACGACACCACCGTTTACTCTCGCCTCGATCAAACATCTGCTGAGGCTGACAAAGCAAACCTCGATGGCGAGCTTGAAAAGGACCTTCAACCTGTGGTGGACTTGGATAAGAAATGGCTGGTAAATTTTAATGCTTTCAAAACGAAGATGCTATCTGTTAAGCACCATAAACAATCGCTCCTGTCCCCACCCATTAGCATGGATCAGGCTAGCCTCCCTGAGAGCAAAACACTGCCCCTCCTTGGCCGAACTCTCTCAGCAGACCTCAAGGAGAATGAATACATTGAATCCATAGCTAAATCTGCTGCTAGAAAGGTCGATTCACTGCGTCGGGCCAGGAAGTTTTTCTCGTCTGAATCCATCTTGCACATATATAAATCCACCATCCGCCCATGTATTAAATACCGTTGTCACATCTGGTCGGGTGCTCCTGCTATTCATCTCGGGGTTCATAGTAAAATCCATCGGAAAATCAACTACGTAATTGATTCAGATCTGGTAGCTCAAATTCAGTTACTTTCTCACCGACGTAATGTCGCTTCTTTCTGTCTCTTCTGCTAATATTTTCACGGCTTCTGCTTCGATGAGCTTAGTTTCCTGTTTCCCCTCTGCATAAATTTAGTCGAGCTACTAGACTAGCCACTATGTCCCACTCATTTACAGTAAAATTGATCAAATATAACCGCAACTTCTACTCCCTCAGCTTCTTTGTCGCACTTCCCGCCTGTGAATTCCCTTCACTATACTTGCTTCCCTGTCAGTTACAATCTCCAAGAATATAAATGCAATGTCAATTTCCATCTCTTATCTCCTTGACTTGCATCTTTTCCTGACAATTCTTGTATTATATTCTCCCTTTCCGCTCGACTCTTCCCACCAGTGTTCTTATCCTTCTCTTACCCATTCTCTGATACCCCCTCTAACTTGTTCCTCTTTCTCATCACTCCCCTCTTGTGTATCCCTCTACGCACCAGTGACAGTATCGCCCTGCTTTGGGTGAAACGATTTTAAAATATGTATACAGGAATGGGATGTTCCTGTCCTCTTAAATACGTGAACACTATTGAATTAAATGGCTGTAGAGTAATTATACTGACTAGCGAATCTTGTATTTGTTGATATAGTATTATTTCCAACCTCCGTTCTGGTAATTATAACGCGGTAACTTTTTAAGGATACAACCATTTTCAACTTAATTGGTTATGGTAATACTGGCTCTTTTGATATAAGGTAATTGTTGACATTCATTGACTGAGCAACACTACTAATGTCGGCTTAAACATTTGAAATAATTTTATTAAAAAAATTCGTTAGAAAAAAAGGTTTAACGTATTAATGAGGGTTTACTTCTGTTGTGGAGTAGTTTTCGCACTGAAGGTTATAATCGTGCTATGTCGGTTGCTAATCAACTTAACGCACCCAAAATGTTGGGAAATTGGTAATCTTCTAATGTAAGCTGACTCCTTAGTATTCGGCTAACTGCCGACTAATATCAACTGCCTTGCACTTCTACTGAACTCCAATAGAACTCTAAAGAACTCTCTAGAACTTCTAAGAACTCTTATGAACTTCCCAAGAACTTCTTGTGTTAACTTCCTCTTAATTCTTGTTAATATAGGAGGGAGGGTCCATTATCTGAGGAATAGGTGTGTTTCACCATAACAACTTCATAACCTTTTGTTTGAAGTACTGTGGAATATCAACATTTTTATGAAGTTTGTATTTTCACTTAGATTCACAAGTGCTTGCCATTTTTGTTTTTGATTTATTTAAACGTCCTCGAATGTTTTGGTACAGGTCCTTGTTTTTGATTATGTTGTTCAGTCACTTAAGTGCCATACGTGATACACGCTTGGGCGATCATGTCTCGGAAGAGGCATGATTCACTGGTCAGAAGATTATCCCGCAGTAGGTTGCCATTGCTTTCTACATAAACAAAAAATTGAGTACATGAGGTTTGAATAAGGATGGTTCTCGTTAAGACCCACAGGCTTCATTTGATCAATACAATTTTAGCTAATGATCTGACAAAGCGATCGTATAGATTTTAGATATTTCTGAACGTTTCAGTCACCAGGTATGACATATATATATATATATATATATATATATATATATATATATAAATATCTTTTTATGGGTCCTTGGTATGATGGGTAACTGCATCCAGCAGCAAGGCCTCCGATTGGGAGGTTGTGAGGAGCATGGAACTACCTCTTAAATGGTCTTGTTTTCAGGTCCACCCTAACCCAAAGTTGTAGCACCTGTTAGGGCAAATAGTTAACCTCTCAAACTGGGGTCAGAATACTATGAAAGTATAAAAATACTTTTATAGAAAAATATACATTTTGAATGAAAAATTATTACCATAACACATTTTTTATGAAAGAATTACCAGCAATACATTTTTTAATACAAAACTCGAAGACATTTTTAGTTTTCTAAAATAAAAATTTTATTCAAAATCTGGCTAAATCAACCTACTCACAATAACTAAACATTAGAAAATTCCCTGAAACTCTACTTTTTTGCATTAAATAACCCACAGAGGTTGATATGCTGTTGAACAAAACTCAAACCCAGACTCTATTTAGGTTTGCATAAATTTGTGGTGTTGAATGAAATTACACGCACGCAAAACCCGATCTATTCAATGTTCTGTTGCTTTCTCTCATACATAAAATGACCTCTGACATTACCTGGCCCTATTTAAACCATAATGATTTTGGGAATTCATTTTCCTTCTTCTTTTCTTAATTCTGTGCTGGACTAGCTATATAACCCTTAATGGCTAATTAATGAAACCCGTTCCGTGCATAGAACAGTTTTAGTATCGACGCCGTTAAAAGAATACACTCTTTGAACGCGTGGGTAAAACTTGACTTCTTACAACATGATGTGCTGGATTTGTGAATAAGGACAGCTTTTTCGAATATTCATTAGCATTACTTTTCAGGGTGAGAGAAAAGGCATGTAACAGAGTTCTTAGTTTTGTACGCTTTCTGTATATCTTTCATTAACGTTCTTTAATATGCTCACTGGCCCTCTTCCTGTGTATTTTAATGTCTGTGTAAATATTTCTGCTTACGGAAGGTAATATTGAAGCTGCCCATATATATTTAGTAAACCCAATACATCGATCAGACTAGACATTTCTTGAACAGCATAAAACCAAACGCGCATTGTGAGAATCGAACTCACTACAAGCGTGATTTCTTCACACTGAGGTATATGCAAGTATAAAATCTATATGGTGACCTGTGTCTCACCAATTGGAGTTTCAGTTCAGTATTTTTGCGATGATTGGCGAGATAGCTTGCTAACGTCTTCCCGGCTAGATTTCAACATTTGTAAAATATTTTCTCGTCGGATTTATTTAACTTTTACAGTGAAGCCATTCTAATAGAGTTAGACCTCCTATCAGAAATTAATATTAATCGACATAATCTCAAGAGACAAGTGAATGAAAACGTGCTGAATGCAATCACAGAGAAAAAAAAACTGCAAGAAAAAAGATTATCCGTCAACTGCAAGAGAAAATCAACTAAGAAACAAGTTACAAATTTTATGTAGAAAAATTTAAATATCTTTGAAGTGATTTAATAGGCAACGGATGATGTGACACCGAAATCCGAAGGCGCATTCCAAAAGCTAAACAAAGTTGTAAGTAACAAAAAAATACCCTTAAAAGA
This sequence comes from Ascarosepion bandense, assembly GCA_037127315.1. Lineage (NCBI taxonomy): Eukaryota > Metazoa > Mollusca > Cephalopoda > Sepiida > Sepiidae > Ascarosepion > Ascarosepion bandense. The sequence continues at coordinate 1,560,503 of JBBBDQ010000951.1, forward strand.
AAAAAACTGGCTCAACAAAGATGCGTTTCTACCGAAAGTTACTGAGAATATGGACAGAGCATGTGAAGAACGTGAAAGATTTAACAAAAAATCGAAACAAAATAAAAACAATGAAAAGTTCTGGACACATAATGGAGAATGAAGACGTGGAAAATTTGACACACACAGGATATATCAAAGTTAAGCATGATAAATGGATGTCCTGCAAAACCAGTTAATGCAAATGGATGGCGAACCAGGATTGGGAGGAAAGGTAAATAAACAAACATTGCTATGATCTACCATGGATAAAAGTTTGGAGACTCGCAATTGCCTACGTCTTAAGAGGGAAAGGAAGAGTAATTTTGTTTTTACACCAAGACTATCTTGAGACTTACACTAATAATCACGTAGCTCCATCCTACCCAATTACTTCATCACCCTCCTCAGTATCTACATATTTCACGGTCTGGATGATTTCGATAGTATTAGATAGGTGCAAACGTTTTTGCCGGTTTGTAAAAGGGGGCATTTTAAATCATTGTAATTTTTTTTATGCATATTGTTATGACTTAAACATATCACCATGGTTAATGGTTAATCTTTCAGATTATTAAATCATCATTCATATTCTTCTGCAATATTCTCATCCATCTAAAGAACACATTAGGCATGCTCTACTCTATGAGTTTCATAGAAGTTCCAATGCAAATGCAACAGCACGATCTGTTCATAATGCTTATAGAATTGATGCAGTGAAAGAAGTTGTAGGTGGTGGTTTTCCCATTTTCGGAAAGGAAATTTCAGCTTGAAAGATGAGGCTAGAGGTGGTCGCCCAAAAACACGATTCAGATGTGTTGAATGTCGCTGTTACTCAAAGCCCTACGGTAACCTCAAGAGAACCTGTATACCAATTTAACGTCATCCCATACAACTGTGTCGCGTTAAGTGAAAAGAATGGGGAAGTTTTCAGTATTCGGAAAATGGGTCCCGCAAAAACTATCTCCAGAGAACCAACGACAACGTGTTTCTCGCTGCGAATCTTTACTTTAACGACACCTTCAGACACCATTTTGGGGTAGGCTTGTCACAGGTGATGAGAACTGGATTCTCTACCATAACGTTAAAAGTCGGCGATCGTGGATAAATCGAGGAGAAAAACCAGTTCAGCAACCGAGAGCATCCCCAAAAATTACGTTGAGCAGAGGAAATCAAGTTATAGAGAGCAAAGGTCATTATTGTTATGAAGAAAGATTTTCAAAAACACAGTTTTTCATTTTCAAGATGAAATTTTAAATCGGCAATAAGTTTTGCACCGACCTGATATATCAGATTCCCAATTATTCCAGATAAACTTTCCAGGATTTCACCCAGTACAAGTATAACGTTACTAACGCTACTTTAATCTTTCTCTTTTACGGTTTTAATCTATTTTATTCGAAAATGGGATAAAGAGATTGAGGGAAAATTACTTATAGAAAAGGTTAAGGAAAGCAACAGTGTCAAAACCGCATGCCCCCTAGTGGGGTTGAGCCAGCTTCCTTCCCGACGGTGAAAGTTTCATTGGGAGTTGTTTAAGGGCAGGGTCCCAAGTCCTACCCTGTTATTTAACCCATAACTGGAGGGAAGAGACGAATTAATACCTTTCCCAAAGGTACTAGCCTGTAAGTGAATGAGGGCATTTAACTGGAATTCGAAATCGGCTCACCGATTTCTCTTTCCGAGTCAACATCTACTGTACCACAGCGCACATCAGTCATTAAACGCTTACAGCACCTAGTATTTCCAAACGGTCACCCACCTAAGTATTGACCAAGCTCAACGTTGCTTAACTTCGGTGATAGAACGAGAACCGGTGTATTCAACGTGATATGACAGTAAGCCGGAAACAACAGTGGGAATTTGACAAGCCAAGCCGCCAGATCAGGACAACTAATATTGCTGATTCTTCTTTGGATCTCTAGATATGCAGCAGATGCTCGGGAACAATATTATAAAGCATGGACAAATCGTAAGCTATATTGGGACGTGATTCGGGTTAAGTAGCTGATCGCTTGATTTTGAATACCGGGGAAGCGTCATAACAGAAGACGGAAAGTGCGCCACAGAGACTCGAAGGTGAATTGACATGGCGAAGGAAGCATTCCAGAAGTTGAGTAAAGTATTAAGAAACATGACAATTTCGCTAGAAACAAAGAGAGTACTGGATTGCTATTTGATGTCAGTTCTTCAGTATGGTAGTGAATGCTGGACAATATCATCAAAGATGATATTGAAAAACTTGAAGCCACTGAAATGTGGTTTTACAGAAAGATGCTGCGGATATCATGGATCGAGCATATGAGCAATGATGATGTCTTAGAAATGATGGAAACGAAAAGGAAATTAATACTGAGCATCAGGAAGAGACAGCTGAAGTTCCTGGGACATGCAATGAGGCAGGAGTGCTTTGAGAACTTGATACCAACAGGCCAGATAGAGGGGAAAAAGGAATGAGAAAAGCAGCAGATAACGTATTTGATGGAATGAGGGTTGCATGGAATAACAGGATAATGCGTGCTAAGAGTCACCAGGGATAGTGAGACGTTGAAAGCCATGATCGCCTACATCCTGAAGGGACAGGGCACATAGAAGAAGAAGATATTATGAGATTAGAATGTGCGTTGTAATGCAAGGGCTATCAGCTCGGAAATTGAGTTCGAATTCCAGTTAAATTCATGGCCTTCACTTACGTAAAAATACCATTGGGAAAAGTATCAATCCGTCTGTTTCCTTCAGCTGTAGGTCAAAGAACAGGATGGATTAAGTTTTATAGCCTTGGTTGGCAACCAGTCTACCGCAGTCTTTCCGGACATGACCGCCAAAGCGTGTATCACGTTTGGCAGTTAACTGACTGATATAATGAAATGTGCATTGTGGTGCAGTGGATATTGGCTTGAAACATGAAATCGGAGAGCCGAGTTCGAATTCTAGCTGAATTCATTGCATTCACTTACGTGTAAATACTCTTAGGAATAGTATTAATATGTCGCTTCTTCCTCTAGCTATGGGTTAAATATCAGGATAGGCTGACTTCTATAGCCTTGGTTGGAAACCAGTCTACTGTAAAAATTAATGTCAATCTGGGCAACACATTTTCGCGCGGTAGGTTGCCATTACTTTCGAGAAACGATCGCCAAAGCGTATATAGTACTTAACAGACTGAATGATATAGATATAATCAATTTACAAGCTACTGGGCTCTTCAGGTTAACAGATCGCAAATGAATGCTAATGAATCTATTATTGCTTACGGACGTGTCTATCTTTGGGTCTATTTTTAGGTTATGTTGTCTTTCCCTTCTTTTTTTCTCGGTTTCCCCTTAATATGTTTGTTTTTAATTTCTTGGCCTTTCCTGTTCTTTTTTATTTTCTTTTGTAATTTAGCAGATTTCATGTTGTTTTTACCGATACTTTGGTTTGTTATATTACTTACTAGCAGTACAATCCGGCGTTGCTCGGGTGTAATGAAAGCTTTAAAACTAATCCACAGCCCTGGAGCTCAGACTCTTTAGAAGTTGGCACGAAAGACTAAAAAGCAATAGTTGTTTCCAGTCAAACCGAAACCGTAGATTGAAAGAAAAATGAATGGATGTAACTCAAATTTTGTTTTCCGGTATTGATGTTAAATAAGTTTTCCTCGTAAACTGAATTTTGAAGGCCAAATAAGGCCTCTGAGTAAATGTTATCATGGCTGAGACTAAGAACTACAATTATACATACTTAGAGTTAAACACGAACCAAAAACCAAAATAAAAGGTCTGAAAACCTGATTTTGATCAGACCCGATATCGGGGTATCGATTTCCAATATCGGAGTCAAATAAGTCATCTAAGGATAAACTAACCTAAGTAAGTCCATGAAAACTTATCGTACCAATTAGGAGCAAAATTGGAAAAAATGAGCCATATAGCTGGTTGAATATCAATTTTTGATCAGCTTCGATAGAATATCGGAGGTATCGATTTCCGGTATCAGGGAAAATGAGTCATCTGAGAAGATATACTAATGCTTGAGACCTGAAACTATAATTTTATCAAGTTAGAGCAAATTCTACGGCAAGAACCACGATAAAAGGGTTGAAAACCTCATCTTGATCAGACTTGATCGGATATTGATACCCCGATATCCAAAAAAAATTAAGTAACCCATGACCTTACAAGCAGCCTGAAGAATATTTGTCTGAAGTTTGGTGAAAATCGAATAAAAATTTTGGATTTGTATAAAGGACATACAGACAGACAGATAGACAGACAGACAGAAAGACAGACAGACACAAACTTCTTGCTTTTTATATATATAGATATAAATATGCGTATGTAAATCATTTTGAATGTATGATCTTAGTTTAAGTGTACTTGGGTTAAATAAACTTCAAATACTGCCATTTTTGATTTGTTATGACCATTAAATAAACAAAATTGTTTTATCTCTTTTTATGGCCGGACTCCAAGAGGAAAATGATAGTCCGTTAGTTATCATCACATAAAACAAAGTGCATGTGTTCCATTGATTAGGATCCCACTCATGCATAAACAAAACTTGTTTGATAAAATATATACCTGTATCGCCAGCTGTGCGCAGGTGTAGACAGTAATGGCGAAATTGTACATCAACATTATGTGACTGCTTCTAAAACAACATCTTAATCAGCCGTCACACATTTATCTTCAGCTTAACGAGGATATGTCGTACAGCGTGTTTTCTCTGTCTTTTTGGATTATCAGCATTACTTCAGGCCCGAACGCTGCTTCCAGGGCTAAATAAACGACGGCATTTTCTTTAGGTTTCTTTTTACTCGTCTTATTTCACTTATGGTGGGTACAGTAGTCCTTGCTTCTACGAGGAAATGAAAAGAAATGGGAAATAGGGTACCGTAACAGACCGGCCAGCTACCCATCAATAATTGATAGCCTGTCTCAATTAGCGGAGAACACAGCATATAAAGAAATCTTGGAGCAGTAAGCGCTTTTCTTCTGATACTGTTTCAAATGTACTGACAGACTTCGGAAGTGCTTCGGTTCAAGCAAACGAGGTTCAAACTAACTCCACTAACTTCAGGTCGTTAGAGTAGTGACCTTAATGTTTAGGTTTGCCACTTTTCAAAAAATTCTTTCTTATTCTTATAAAATATTGAAGTATTTTGATGGGCAATGCAGTAACGAACGACTGTTACCCAATGTCTCATCGGAATAGAGAAATACGCCATCCATAAATAAATAAAAAACGTCTGATATCCAAAGTCTAATCGGAATAGCAAAATATGCCATCCATACATAAATAACAAACAACTGATATCCAGTGCTTATCGGAATAGAGAAACATGACATCCATAAATAAACAACGAACGACTGATATACAATGTCTCCTCGGAATAGCGAAATATGCCATCCATAAATAAATAACAAACGTCTGATATCCAATGATTATTGGAATAAAGAAAAATGCAATCCATAAATACATAACGAAATAGTGATCTCCAATGTTTTATCTGAATAGCAAAGTATGCCATCCGTAAATAAAAACGAACAACTGATATCCAAAGTCTCATCGGAATAGCGAAATATGACTCCCAAAAATAAATAACGAACGGCTGATATCCAATGTCTCATCGGAATAGACAAATATGCCATTCATAAATAAATAACGAACGACTAATATCCAATCTCGCATCGGAATAGCGAAATATGCCATCCATAAATAAATAACAAACGACTAATATCCATTGCCTAATCGGAATAGTGAAATAAGCCATCCATGAAAGATAACGAACGACTAATATCAAATGCCACATCGAAATAGTGAAATATGCCATCCATAAAAAAATAACAACGACGGATGTCCAAAATCTCATCAAAATAGCGAAATATGCCGTCCATAAAGAAATAACAAACGACTGATCCCATCGAAAATAGCAAAATATGCCATCCACAGAAAATTAACGAAAAACTCATATCCAATAGCCCATCGGAATAGCGAAATATGTCATCCATAAAAATTAACGAACAAATGATATCTAATGTCTCATTGGAACAGCACATTATGCCATTCGTAAATAAATAAAGAACGGCTGATATCCAATGTCTCATCGGAATAGCACATTATGACATTCATAAATAAATAACGAACGGCTGATATCCAATGTCTCATCGGAATAGCACATTATGACATTCATAAATAAATAACGAACGGCTGATATCCAATGTCTCATCGGAATAGCACATTATGACATTCATAAATAAATAAAGAACGGCTGATATCCAATGTCTCATCGGAATAGCACATTATGACATTCATAAATAAATAACGAACGGCTGATATCCAATGTCTCATCGGAATAGCACATTATGACATTCATAAATAGATAACGAACGGCTGATATCCAATGTCTCATCGGAATAGCACATTATGACATTCATAAATAAATAACGAACGGCTGATATCCAATGTCTCATCGGAATAGCACATTATGCCATTCATAAATAAATAACGAACGGCTGATATCCAATGTCTCATCGGAATAGCACATTATGCCATTCATAAATAAATAACGAACAACTGATATCTAATGTCTCATTGGAATAGCACATTATGCCATTCATAAATAAATAACGAACGGCTGATATCCAATGTCTCATATAGAATAGCTAAATAGGCCATCCATAAATAAATAACGAACACCTAATATCTGTCTCCGAAACTTAAAATAAATAATACCATTTAATACATAGGCGCAAAACGTATACATTCTTCTCTAAAAATAGTTTAAGTATTAATTTAATTTTTGAGAATTTACTTTCCAATGTCATGTCTAAGATTTAGTTGAAATTAAATTGAATTATATAATGAAAAGATTAAATGACGAAAAAATTAAAAAATTAAAATCATTAAACATAAATACAAATAAAAAACCAGAATGAAACATTCAAATCTCGGAATGCTCAGTTCATTATATGCAACTGATGATTGCATAACAGTACAAGAAAATCCCAGTCGGGCTATAGACGTAGGATAATATATATATATATATATATATATATATATATATATATATATATATATATATATAAACTTATTTATAAATGGAACTTTGTGTGTGTGTGTCTGTCTGTGTTTGTTTCCATTACCTATAGACTCCAAAACGGCTGAACCGATTTTCTTGAATATTTTACACAGTTGTACTATAAGCGTCTGCGTGTGTTCTTAGCTAGTATTTGTGTCGAGGTGCCTCCAATCAATATAGAAAATCGATAATCAAAAAAATCGGGTTATAGAAGGAGTGGTCCGATTTTAATCAAATTTGATACACTTATAGACAAAGACATAAGAAATGATATTCAGAAGTTTCAAGGTTGCAGTTCTTACAAAATCAGCAGAAAATTTGATATTAATACCAGGAAATCAAAATTTGATTTACATCCATTCATTTTTCATTCAGTCTACGGTTTCGTTTTAACTGGAAAGAACTATTGCTTTTTAGTCTTTCGTGACAACGTTCAAAGAGTCTGGGCTCCAGGACCATGAATTAGTTTTAAAATTTTCATTACATCCGAGCAACGCCGGGCTATACTGCTAGTATATACATATATATATATGTATGTATGTTTAAATACACTACCGGCCGTAATTATGAAGCTAAACCAGTGTTTTAACAAAATTATATATTTCAAACTATTTTTTAGTATTTATTGCCAAGCGAATAATTGTAAATGAAAATAGAATGGTTCTTTTGTTTATATTGCACAAATACATGTGCATCAAAGGAATGAAATATTTAATAATGACTAATATTGCAGTTTCATCAACGAAAGAATGAAAACAATTAGGGTGATTCAGACGAGTTTATATCTGCTTCCTTCACTTGTAAAATTTCGCAAAGTAATAATAACAAAAGAACCATTCTATTTTTATTTGGCAATAAATACTAAGAATAATATGTTAGTAATTCATTTCTTTGAAAAAGCTGGGGTGGCCTAATAATTATGACATATAGTGTTTATATATAATGATAAAATTTGTCTTTATTATGTTTGAGTTCTTTTAACATCATGTCATGTTTTTTGGCAATTGCGTGGAGATATCTAATATATATATATATATAAATTAGGTATCTCCACGCAATTGCCAAAAAAACATGACATGATGTTAAAAGGACTCAAACATAATAAAGAAAAATTTTATCATCAAAATATTTATGGTTTTATTAAAAGGAAATATGAAATTTTGTTGTCATTCTTTTCATTTTTTTAATCCTTTTGAACGTGTTCGAAATTTCAGATAATTTTTTTGCTTTCTTTCGGCGATTCACGCAATGTTTATGTAATACTAAGGAAAACATAATATTACGTAAGTCGTTAATAGCGTTTAAAGACACATTAATTTGAAAATTCTTGCAGAAATCAGCTGATTGTCTGATTTTAATGAAAATTTCAGCACGTATTTATTTGTAAATAAATGACGTTATTTATACAGTTATTGTTTTTACATCTGTTACGTCAAACAACAATTTATTTGCATGAATCTTCTAGAAATACATATACTTTTTTGGTTAAATGCAGAACTCATTGGGGAATGTTGATCATGATTTTTTTTAATTACGAGACCATTTTCCGAAAATCTGCTTCGAAAAGTGAAATAAAATTGGCACTACAACTCCGCCATTTTTAATTTAGATAAACTTTTAATTGATTTTATAAATAATGTTATTTAAAGATATATTCTGAAGGAAAAATTTATTTTTATGAATATTTAATTTTTCAAAGAAGTGTTTTTATTTTTATTAGCTAATTAAAGTTTCAAACATATTTTAAGTCTCTTCCAGTTACTCAGTGTCTTTGGTTATTTATGTATTAAATAAAGACTTTATTTATAAAATCAAAAATTCAAAAGTTTAACACAAATCATTTAAGATTTTTAAAATAATTTTTATTTTTTTTATTTATGTTAAACTGCAACTTTTCTTTTACCATAGAAACCTATAAGAAACTTACCATTAAACAATCACACGTTTCAATGATTGTTCCCCTTACGAAAGGTTAAATTGGGTTATATCAAGTTCTGGTCATCATAGTTCCAGATGTGTGAACTGATTTATAATGGAGGGTAATTATCGCCGATTTGAAAGGTCAACGAGTCAGACCTTTCTGATTAAGAAATACTTTTATCCTAAATTTCATGCCATAAACCTAAGTAATATTCAAATCAGATTAATTTAACTTTAAATTTACTAATTTCTAAAAATAACGAGTGAGAGATGTATATTTGATTTTTGCAAGATTTTAAAACCGAAAATTTTGTTTACATACAATTGTGACAATCACTCAAAAAATGGCCGAATATTGAAAATTTATACAAAATTTTAAATTTTAAATTACAATGAATATAATTTCTTTTTCAAATACAGCAGAACATTTTGTTTACTGGAAATGGTATATTTAATCATTTAGCTTTAGATTTAAATGATTTAAATTTAAATTTAAATTTAAATTTAAATTCAATTTTAAATTTAAATTTAAATTTAAATGATTTAGATTTAAATGGTATATTTAATCATTTAGCTTTAGATTTAAATGATTTAAATTTAAATTTAAATTTAAATGTAAATTCAATTTTAAATTTAAATTTAAATTTAAATGATTTAGATTTAAATGGTATATTTAATCATTTAGCTTTAGATTTAAATGATTTAAATTTAAATTTAAATTTAAATTTAAATTCAATTTTAAATTTAAATTTAAATTTAAATGATTTAGATTTAAATGGTATATTTAATGATTTAGCTTTCAATCAATCTAAAATTAAAGTTTCACCAGCACGTCTTTTATTTTAAAAACTTAATTAAGTACTTAAAATGAAGTGGAGGTACCTAAAAAAAGAATCTGCCTTCTTCTACCGTGGGCCCATAGCCCAGAGGTAGAATCGCCACCTGACGCCACTTCGGTCGGGTGTCAATCCTGGGTTAAAAGCAATCGGAGTTTAACCGTACTGATGAGCTGTGACACAGCGAAACAGATCACACCATTATTATTACGAAGGATACTAGGTTCCCTCATGATATCGTGCCATAAGATTACTGTTTTAAAAAGTATAGTGGAGAGTGATAATCATCCACGTCATGAAGCGGTAGAGTACATAGAGACAGCGAAAATAAAGAGAAAGAAACTTCTATAAAATTATCTTGTGCAATAGACACACATACCTTCATAAATATGTGTGCCCCGTTGTGTCTCATACAAATAGAACTGGTTTTAAACGTACCACGCCTAAACAAACCAGGTTTACAAATATATTATATACGGAATTGATTATATTAATATTAACATAATTATTTTCATTATCAATAATAGTTCTCGTATTCATAATTTATACGAATTAAGTGTAACTTTGTAGTAAAAGAAAGACGAATTTAAGGGACAACGTGTGAAAAGGGTTAGCGCTCCGGGAGTTTGAATGGATAAGAAAATAAAGTAAGCCTTCTTTCTCACAAGCTGATGTGAATTGATGGCAAAATGGGGAATTTGAGTGGTGAACTAATATTACTACAATATATTTGATCTATAGCCGCATCTACGGATAAGAATATTGAGTCTTTCTGTCGGGCCAGAAAGATTTTTTCTCGTCAGAATCCATTTCACACATTTATGAATCTAACATTCGTCCTTGCATTGAATACTATTGCCATATTTTGGTCCGGTTTTTCTATTATTCACCTCGCGGTCTTCGACAAAATCCATTTAAAGATCTTTTTTTTTTTTTCTTTTTTTTTTTTTAATCATTTCACCCCGAGCAAGGCAGAAACGCCACTGATGTGCAGGGGGTTACATAAATGTAAAAAGATTAATTAGAAAAGAGTGAGGAGTACAAGCTAGTTAGAAAGGAACAATAGAAAGCTGAGAAAGCAGGTGCAATGACAGATACATGGGTGGAGAGAAAGTGAAGATTATACAGGGGAGGGGAGAGAGCTAGAGTCCAGTGATTAGTAGATGAGTATTAACTTTGCATTTAAATTTCTGGAGGTCGTAGCCGTCAGGAAAGCAAGAATACGGGAGTGAGTTCCACAGGCGGGAAGTGCGAGAGAGGAAGCTGCAGGAGTAGAATTGTCGTCTGCATTTGGCTAACCTGACTGTGAATGGGTGGGACCCAGTTGCCAGTCTGGTTGCACGGGTAAACACCTGTTGAGGAGGCATCAGTGACTTAAGCTCATCCGAGCAGAAGCCATGAAAGTATTTATAGAACAGACAGAGGGAGGCCACATTTCGACGATGGGAAAGTGGCTGCAGTCGAGTCACCAGATCGGTACCTATCACATTACAGACTCTCCTTTGGAGCTTGTCAAGAACACTGAGGAGAACGGCAGGGGCACCTGACCATAAATGGCAGCAGTACTCCATGCCTGCAATTAAATCGGTACTGACTTGTCATCTCGTCTTCAGACACTTCCTCACCGACGTAACGTGGCTTCAATCTGACTTTTCTACTAATATTTTCATGGCTATTATTCTGATGAGCTTTTGTCCCTGGTGTTTCGTTCGTGTGAATTTAAGCGTACTGCCAGACTGGCATCTAGATCCCACTCTTTTACGGTGACAATATTTAAATGCAACCCATATTTATACTCGAACACTTTCTTTTCTCGCATTTCCAGCCTATGGAAATTTTTATCGTTTATTTGTTTCCCTGATAGCTACGATCGCCAAAAATATAAACGCAACTTCAGTTGTCATCTTCTATCTACTTGAATGTCATTCATCTTTTATCTTTTCATCAATGCCTCCTGTACACAAGATTTTCTCCCGCCTTCTTCTTCTTCATGTTCCGTTTCCCTTCAGGACCTAGGCGATTATAGACATCCACTTGGCTTTGTCACTTGTTGCTCTAAGTATTTCTTCTCTTGGTATCTCTTCTAAGCTCCGTTTCGTCAACTATTTGCTCAGACCTAACAAGTACGTCTCGCGCAGCTTTTTCCTGTATCTTCTTCCAT
>JBBBDQ010000951.1:1577500-1712500 GCA_037127315.1 Ascarosepion bandense
AGAACTTTTGTATATTTTCCATTTGTAAACGACTTATTACGCGACCTAGGCTTCTACCATGAGTGGTATCTTCAGGAGATTTTCAGGTTATTGCAAATTGCGACTCATGGTAGAAACCTAGATTGCGTAATAACTCGTTTACAAATGGAATATATATATCTTTCATAACGTGTTGTCTGAAAGGATTCTAAGGTCTACATGATGACATCTACTTTATTTAAGTGTATTTGTTATTACTGTGGGTACAAGTCCCTATATATATATATATCGGTAAGCTGACAAGTTCAAAAGCTGCCTATCAAGATGTGATGCTAGAGCTGTGGTGTCTTGTATGCATTAATAAAATTTTAATAACTGCGTTGTTTTTCCAGGTAAAACTACGTCCTACTGTTCAAAAAATACTTCAAATGACACTAGTAACGACTTCCCTTTTAAAATAAAGAAAAAAATCCCTTGACGGTGTTATCAAGTATCTGAAGGAAAAGGGTTTATTCCCCAAAGACATTCATGCTGACATGTGTGGTACATTACTGGATGAGACTCCAGATTTAGCAACACTGCAAAGATGGGAGCGGAAGGGAGAGACTTAAAAATGACTAAAGGTTAGGACGCCCTGAACTGTCACGATCGAGGAATACATTGATCGTTTTCAACACACGTTGCTGTATAATTGACGGTTGACTATAAATCAAACAACCAATCCTAGTACCATATTCAGTGAGAGAGGTGAGAATATTCTGCACAATGAATGTGGCATGACAGTGGTTTCTGTCCGTTTGCTGCCACGTCATTGACACCAGATCAAAACGCACTCGACAGATATATTTTTCTGGCTGTTCCAAACGCGGTTTCGTTGATATACATGTCCGATCCAAACGTCATTTCGTGGGTACGCATGTTTGTGTAACACTATTAGTAAGATGCTGGTAAATTGAATAAAAAAAACTAAGAAAACAGAAAAATTGTAATTTTTGATAGACTGAAAAATTTACTGATGACCAAACAAAGGAAAACAAAAAATAGTAATTGAATTTTTTTCGTCTGCCAGAAAGTGAGAGTCCATCTTGTTTTTTTCAAAACTGAGATAAGTGAAGGCATATTCTAAAACACCCCATAAGAAGAAAGGAGAAGTATTTTACGACCATTAAATACAAGCGGCAGGCTAAGAAAAAAATTAAGACCCTTGAATATAGAGCAACATTGGGCGCGAAATTTGGTCAACTGACAGGAATATATTTCTGTAACCAGACAGGCTTCCATAAGAAAATGCGAAAAGAATAGCAAGTAAATTTTTCGTCTGCAGAAATGCACTGAGGCGTCTCAAATCAAGGGAGTGTCCCCTTTTTGCTATAAAAACTTATTTTGCGGGTACAAATGTTTGCTCCAAAAGTCATTTCGTGCATAAGAATGGCTGAACCAAACGATACTTTGTGGATGCACATGTATGTTCCTAATGTTATTTCGTAGATACCTACGTCTGCACCAACATTCACTTCGTTGGTAAAGATGTCTTATCCAAAGGTTATTTCTTGGTATACATGTCTGCGCCAAACGATATTTGCTGGTACACATGACTTCTTCAATCATCATTTTGTATGAACACATCAGTCAGTTAAGTGCCATACATGATACAGCCTTAGGCGATCATGTCTTGAAAGAGACATGACTAACTACGCAAAAGATTATCCCGCAGTAGGTTACCATTACTTTCTGCAGTAGACTAGTTACGAGCCAAAGCTATAGAACCCAATCTGTCCTGATATTTAACCCATAACTGGAGGGAAGAAACGGATTAATACCTTTCCCAAAAGTATTTTTGCATATGTGAATGCAAAGAATTCAAGTGAAGTTCGAAGTCGACACCCCGATTTCTCATTCCGAGTCGATATCCACTGCTTCACAACGCACATCCATATGTACACATATCTGCTGTAAATTTATTTAATGGATACCAATGTCTGCTCCAAAAGATACTTCGTGAAAATCCATGGCTGCTCAAAAATATATTTTGCGTTTACAAATGTCCGCTCGAAACGTCATTTCGTGGATATTCAAGTCTGCTGCAAATGTTATTTTGTGGGTATCTATATCTACTCTAAACGTCATTTTGTGGGTACCCATTTTTTCTTGAATTATTATTTGTGAATAACCATGTTACCAAAGGATTTTTTTTGTATATCAATGTTTGCTTCAAACGTTATTATGACTACTCCCAACGTCATTTCGTGGGTACACATGTCTGATACAAATATTATATGGTGCAAACTTATGTCTACTGACTCCTTCGTTACTGGAAGTGTGGCACGGTGGTTTAATAAACGCGTAACGCATCTTTCGTTAATAACTGTCTGTTTTCTTATCCGAATGGCAAACAAATTTATTTCGTATGGATTTTAACAATCTCAAATCCAAAATCTTTTTATTTTTTATCAACATATTTTTTATCAATATAAAGTTTTTTCGACAAGTTGTTATGGCCTGTTTGAGCCAGGAAGAAAGACACGGAAAACAAGAAAGCAGGTTTAACAGTGTATGACAGAATATATATAGAAATACGGATGTTAGTAAACAGCAAAATAAAAGTGTAAGTCTGAACGGTATACATACGCAGTGTCTAGACTGCCTTTAGACTGTCGCTTGACTGTTTCACAGCTGCGTCCCCGGAAGTCACGTAGGTTATTAGTGATTTACGGAGGAAGAGTCCATTCCTATAGATAGGGCACCAAAACAATCTTTAATGAGTAAGTGTTTCTGTGAACATACTTCATGTTTCCGAACTATATATATATATATATATATATATATATTAAAAGAGGAAAATGAATCATGACGAACTGGGGGGAAGGAAACAATTGGTTATTTTTATTTAAACAAAATCGCTTTCGTAAATTTTTTCGATGTTTTTTTCAACACTGATGATAGCGGTTTCTTTTGTTTCTAAGGAAATAAAATTTCTTCCTTTTTTCTTTTCTTAGCATACTTCCCTGTCCACCACCCCTTTCTCTTTTTTCCTTTTTCCCTTTCGTTTTCTTTTCCTTTTAACTTTCGTTCCCGCTACCACTTCTATTTGCCAAGACATGGCTAATTTTCAACTTTTAAACTCTCAATCCAGACAAGGAAAAGGGGTGTTTTCTAAAAATAGACATAGGTATTTCTCTGCTTCCCTGTATAGTTCTTGAATTAAAAAATTATTAATCCCACTCCTTTTTATTTTTCTGTGGATGGAAATTTTATTTTGTACTTCTGCCTTTTTTTTCCACCTTTTTTAGATAGGGCAAATGGTGATTCTAAATTGGTCTGTGGTTTGGCAATAAATCATGCCTGATGATACGGCACACTAGACTTATAGAGATTCTCTCCCAGGTACTCACAAAAAATGAGCCTGAAAAAACGTCAGCAACAGGGATTGGGTAGCCATCCTAGCCGGCAAATATAATTATATCCTTCCATCATATCTATATTTCTGTCTCGTTCATATTCATATCTATCTATCTATCTATCTATCTATCTATCTATCATCTATTTCACTCTCTTCATTATCTATCTATCTATCTATCTATCTATCTATCTATCTATCTATCTATCTATCTATCTATCTATTTCTGTCTCTTCTTATCTATCTATCTATCTATCTATCTATCTATCTATCTATTTCTGTCTCTTCTTATTCTTATCTATCTATCTATCTATCTATCTATCTATCTATTTCTGTCTCTTCATTATCTATCTATCTATCTATCTATCTATCTATCTATTTCACTCTCTTCATTATCTATCTATCTATCTATCTATCTATCTATCTATCTATCTATCTATTTCACTCTCTTCATTATCTATCTATCTATCTATCTATCTATCTATCTATCTATCTATCTATTTCACTCTCTTCATTATCTATCTATCTATCTATCTATCTATCTATCTATCTATCTATCTATCTATTTCTGTCTCTTCATTATCTATCTATCTATCTATCTATCTATCTATCTATTTATCTATCTATCTATCTATCTATTTCACTCTCTTCATTATCTATCTATCTATCTATCTATCTATCTATCTATTTCTGTTTCTCTTCGTTATCTATCTATCTATCTATCTATCTATCTATCTATTTCACTCTCTTCATTATCTATCTATCTATCTATCTATCTATCTATCTATCTATCTCTTCGTCTTCGTTATCTATCTATCTATCTATCTATCTATTTCTGTCTCTTCGTTATCTATCTATCTATCTATCTATCTATCTATCTATCTATCTATTTCTGTCTCTTCATTATCTATCTATCAATCTATTTCTGTCTCTTCATTATCTATCTATGTATCTATCTATCTCAGTCTCTTTATTATCTTACTCTCTGTCTCAGTCTGTTTAGTATCTATCTTTCTCTCTATCTAACCCTGTGCTCTGTTGCCGAAGGAGTCGTAATTGTGACCGGATGTACAACATTTATCCCATATGAGAACAAAAATGGTTTACTTTTCTTCGTGTTTGTTCTGTAAGAAAACCTTAATGACGTCACTTCCGGCCTTCATTATGAGCAGCAGCAGTAGCCAGTCTTTTCAATCATTCTTTTGTTTGCTCGCGAGTCAGAAAAATTCGAAATACCAACTTTACTGAATTATCGGTTAAATAAGCAATCTTGTTTTTGTCGTAACTCCAAGGGGGATGCTGAAAAGTCCTCCACCTGAACAATTTGCCAAAAATATTAACAAATAATAAAACTTCTAGCTGCCTGTTTTTCTAAAGTTTTAATATTTATTTATGTTATTGTTGTATTTGTTCCCTCTTTTTTTTTTTTTTAACTCTTCAAGTACATTTGACGCCGCTTTCCACTTTTTCTTTTTTAATCGACATGCGCTGCGAATAAATTTGCCAAAACTTCTTTCCTCACAATGTAACCTCAACGTTTCACTTGGATTGACACTGTTTTTGTATTTACTTTTTTTTCGTTTTTATTGCATATTCCTTCAGGACGTTGGCGAATATATTGCTCCACTACTTCTTGTCATTGATAACGTTTAGTAAATATTGTGCGAGTGCTATCTTTCTTAAGCCCTGTCCTGTCATCCTTTGTGTTAGGGCGCCGCTCCTATTTGACTACAAATGGACTGTTCCCATTGCTATATATAGCAATGGTGGATTCTCTACAAGAGAGTCGTCGAGAGTCACTAGACTGACGACTCTACGACACTGTCAGCCCTCTGCCTTCTGGTAGAGGGCGCTCTCTGCTTCCGAGCAGAGAGCAATAACCCAGTCGTGGTTCCGCCGAAGGGTAGAACCACGACTGGGGAAAAATAGACAGACATATTTTTGGCCCGGCTATATGGCCGGGAATACCCACATTAAAATGACCATGTGTCACATCCGGCCTTGCGTGGGAAGGCTAGTAAATACAGTCGTCGAGAGTCACTAGACTGACGACTCTACGACACTGTCAGCTCTCTGGCTTCGGGCGGGGGCGGGGGCGCTCTCTGCTTTCGAGCAGAGAGCAGTAACCCAGTCGTGGTTCCGCCGAAGGGTAGAACCACGACTGGGGAAAAATAGACAGACATTTTTTGGCCCGGCTATATGGCCGGGAATACCCTATATAAAATGACCATGTGTCACATCCAGCCTTGCGTGGGAAGGCTAGTAAATACTAGTCGACACTGTCAGCACTCTGCCTTCGGGTAGAGGGCGCTCTCTGCTTCCGAGCAGAGAGCAATAACCCAGTCGTGGTTCCGCCGAAGGGTAGAGGCACGATTGGGCAAAAATAGACAGACATTTTTTGGCCGAGCCATATAGCCCGGAAAGCCCAGATATAAACTGACCATGTGTCATATGTTGCCCTTACTGGAGGGACGACTAAATAATGAGTCGTAGAGAGTCACTTGAGAGTCTCTAATGAGTTACTGAAGAGTCAGTGCGAGTCATTGAAGAGTTAGTCACACTTCTGGTGGCGTACCGGAAGCAATCACGTATACACACGTCTTACGACGGATTGGACTCTTGTATTTTTCTATTGTAAATATTACTAATCACTTCTGTACAAACTAACCGTCTTTCCGCGGAATACAACTTATATTCTGATTCTGTTGTTGAGTTATTCATTTATACTTGGCGACATAACAATATATATATATATATTACAATTATTTAATCCAAATTCTGACATATTCATAGATAGTAGTAAAAAAATCTAATGTTCAATAAAAAAAAAAAACTAAAAGCCAACCTCCTGATTAAAATTACTGTCTACCCTTTAATAAATGTAAGATCCCACTGAGTATATTACCCAGACAAAAATTAAAAAGTGACATGTCTACATCTATGTGACCCTGCCCCTATCCCAACCCAAATGATTAGTCTCCATGGTTACATAATTCTAAATGCTGATTGAACTGTTTGGACGCACGTATTGCATTTTCTTCAACTACTGCTCTCAAAATTTCTAATTAATCAGAAATTCGTCTTATATTTTCAAAAACAAATCGTTTTCACCATTTATTTTGATATATGACCTGAAGAGGAACAGTTTTGTTCTGAAACATGAAAATTTTTGTGTAGTTATATTATTCTTTTATAAACCACTGTAAAAACAAATTACAATAATATATATATATATATATATATATATATATATATATATATATATATAAATTTTACATTGCGACCTGGAAATTTCTATGTTTCGAGATAGGTTCTCATCATGAGGCAATGTTGATGTAGTTGTGCAGATGATTTACTTTAGATTTTTTTAAAAGTGTAAATCATCAACATTGCCTGATGAAGAGAACCTATCTCAAAACATAGAAATTTCCATGTCGCAATGTAAAATTGATACATAACTATATAATTATATTATATTAAGCTCTATAATACTCATTATATTGAGCACTGTTTATAGTAAAATAAATGCCAGAGTACTCAATAATAATAAAAAAAAACCTTGAGTCTTCTTCACTTGGAATTATATATATATATACGAACTAAATCTAAAAGTGAGCCAAAAGTCGACCGTAGTTTCACTCGCCTGATCGTCAGGACTTGGTTAACAAATTAGACAAAAACCGCAAATTAAATAGCACTCATCAGAAGATACCAAACCAAAAACAAAGGGTAAAACAATCGTTATTGACAAAAAAAAAAAAAAAAAAAATTAAATTTAGTGATTTTTAAATGAATGCACTTATTTAGAATTTCTGTTTTGGAGTTAAGTAATTTATGGAAGTTAAGTAATTTTTCTTCACCACAAAGTTGGCAAAACTTCCTACCTACTTTATATTAGGGGCATTTTTTTATTATTTCCCATTTGAGAATGGGGTCTTTATTAGTAGTACTTTTTAGATGCCATACACATGTAGCTAAGGCAATGTTGTACAATATATATATATATATATATATATATATATATATATATATATGAGTTGAATATATGGATTGGAGTTCGACAAGATGATAAAATAAAGTAATGGAACACAACTGGAATTGCATATCAGCCTATTAGTCTATTGAACAGGTTAAGAGGCTTACCCTTGTTTCCTGTTTAGGATGTGGTTTCCGGCTTTCTCTTTTCCAATCTTCTCACTTTGTTTTTTTTTTTCAATTGGAGTAGATAGATCTATCTATCGCCCGGTTCACACTCCACCCACATCTATTGAACAGGTTAAGAGGCTCATTCCCTGTTTCCTGTTTAGGATGTGGTTTCCGGCTTTCTCTTTTCCATTTTTTACTCTTACGTAGCCCCCTGCGCATCAGTGGCATTATCGAATTGCTCGGGGTGATACCATTAAAAAAAAAAGTATGTATTTGGGAAACATAAAATTTTATCTTCAATAACTAAAAAATACCTCTTAGGTTCATACAACCTTCGATGAAAACGCCATAATTCGTTGTAATTAGATTGCGGGTTCAAAAATTCTCTACCACGTGATCGTTAAAAAAATATATATAAAAAAACATCGTTAGGATGCGCGTTCTTAAAAAAAACGGTAATCGGTAAAATCAGTGTCTGCAAATCGCCCAAAGACACCACTCATGTTAGAAATCTATATATATATATATATATCGCTCATTCCGTAATGATTTAGAGCACTCTGGCTATTGGCATGTATAATGATAATGTATACGCTAATAGGATGCCTTTTTCAACCGAGCGCACATAGCTCAGAGGTAGAATCGCTGACTGGGTTAAAAGCAATCGGAGTCTAACTGTACTGATGAGCTGTGATACAGCGAAACAGATATATATATTAACTGACATAACGATTAGCAAAGTCACTGGCACCATCACACATTTGTAATATATGCATATATATATATATATATATATATATATATATATTTGTAATATATATATATATATATATATATATATATATATATATATATGGAACAAAATAAAAGAACAAAGTAAGGAACGTATCTCAATCTAAACATTTTTCACTTGTATAAAATAAATCATTCTCACAAATTCGTTGCCAATTTTTCTGTTAAAGTAATATGTATTGGAAATCTGAATTCCTCGAATTTGCGATGTCTTTGGATAACTATAAATTTTTTTACCCTATCAATGCTATACTTTTAAAGCATTCTCAACAGTTAGTAACGGAAAGTGCTCTTTAAGATCTTGAAAAAGAATTTGAAGTAATTTGATATAAATGTAGGTATCTCCACTCCATTTTCGAAACCTAAGTTTTAAATTGAATTTTTAAACATAAAAACTTTTTTTTGAGACATTATTTTTAGTTCAATTGAAAGCTAAATATTTATCTTTACTATTTCCACTAAGCAAAATACTGTGGTGTATTTCAAAAATAAATTATATTCATTGGAACCTAAAATTTTGAGTTTAAAAAAAAGAATTTATTTTTCGATCATTTTTTGAGCGGTCAACACATTTGTAAACAAAAGCTAGTTCTCAGTTTTAAAAATCTTGCAAAAGTAAAATATATATCTCTCACTCGTTATTTTTTGAAAATTATTAAATTCAAAGTTAAACTAATCTGATTTGAAACAAATATTACTTGTTTATGTCCTGATATTTAAAATAAAAGTATTTTTAAAATTTAAAGGTCTGACTAGTTGAGCTATCCTATAGGCAAAGTGAGCCTCTATCAATCAATCTGGAAGTATGATGACCAAATGTTGATATAATCCAGTTTAACATTTCTCAAGAGAAACAAACCTTAAAACATGTGACCTTTTAATGATATGTCTTATAACTTTTCAAAGTAAAAGAAAATGTGCAGTTTAACATAATAATAATAAATTAAATTATTTTCAAAAACCTAATTTTGAATGATTTGTATGAATCTTATCAATTTTCGATTTGTAAATAGTCTATTTTTAATGAATTAATAACTGAAGACGATGAGTAAGTGGAAGAAATGTAAAACGAGATTTGAAACTTTAATTAGCAAAGAAAAAAATGAAAACAAATGTTATAAAAATTCATTGTTCATTGAAATGTTTTTCTTTAAAATATAATACCCTAAAATTATATTCTTTATAAAATCAGTTAAAACTTTATCTACATGAAAAATAGCGTAGTTTTAGTGCATTTTTTTTTTACTATTCGGAGCAGATTTTCGGAAAAATGTTCGGTAATTAAAAAAATGAAATGATTTACATTCCCCAATGACTCCTGCGTTTAACTATTAAATACAAATTTGGTGTAGATAATATACTTCTAGAAGTTTTATGCAATTAATTGTGAATGGTGGTGAGGTAACAGATGTAAAGAACAAATTACCAAGATTTTCTAAAAATAATAATTGCATAAATAATTGCATTCATTTGTGTATAACTCTTGAAAGTGTCATTGAAATCAAACAATTAGTTGAATTTTGCAAGAATTTTGAAATTAAAAGAGTCTTCCAACGCCCAAAACGACTTGATTAATATTACGCTTTGCTTAATATTCACTATATACGCTGTATTCGCATTACATTAACATGGTGTGAATCTTTGACGAAATACAAAAATAGAAATTTTCATTGAATTTTCAAACGTGTTAGAAAGGATTGAATTTTTTTTAAAAATAATAACAAAGTTTGATCATTTCTCTTAACAGTAGAATAAACATTTTGATAATAAGTTTTTGTTTTTTTAAGTTTGATTGAGCTCTTTTAATATTATGTTATGCTGTTTTTTCGGCAATTGACTAGAAGTACCTATATAAATGTTACGCAAGAACATCTAGAATTTTGGAATTGCCGTCAATTCTTCCTTTATTCTGCTGATCTTAATTCTGTCATAGATTTCGTTTTATGTAAATAAGATTCTAGGGGGCATTTTGCGATTAAAAAACCTGATGTTAATCATAATAATGACAGTGTTTATGTACTAGTGTATATTGCACAATTCTTTAGAAAAATGGATGATGTTGAAGGCATGACGAACGAAAGAATAAATTTGAGAACAGCCATGCGAAAAATAGAGTTTTGGTTTACGATAATATCTCTAAAATTTCAATGGCGATGAAGACACTTGCTTTGCAATGGTCTCGCTATTTTGAAATGTCAGAGAAGCGGAAACAAATTTTTGTCAGCAGTAACAGCGTCCATCGAACAATCACAAGACTATTCACGCGAGAGTAACGCGTATTTGTCGCATTTTTTAACGTTAAACGTTTTTCTTTTTTATATTATTCAATTTATTTAAAAAAAAAATTTTTGTTTAAAGCTAATTTTCTTCATTTAAACACAAACCAAAAACAGAAGTTTTGTAATTCAAGATTGTTTTAGATAGTACTTGAAATGAGTAACAAGAACCTTTTCAGAAAAGGATTGACTTAGAATGGGGTTAGGATGTGTTTACTTAATTCGATCGATAAAACACAAATACGAAAACAGCAAGAGAAAATGAAAGAGAGAGAGAGAGAGAGAAAAATAGAAAAAGAGAGAGAAAAAGAGAGGGTGAGAAAGAGAAAGAAAAAATAGAAAGAGGGAGCGAGGAAATAGAGAGAGAAATAGAAAGAGAGAAAGCAAGAGAGAGGGAAATATAAAGAGAGAGAAAGACAGAGGAAAATAGAAAGAAAGAGAGAGAGAGAGAAAAAAAGAAAGAGAGAGAAATAGAAAAAGAGAGAGAAAAGAGAGTGAGAAAGTGAAAGAAAGAAAATAGAAAGAGGGAGCGATAAATAGAGAGAGAGAGAAAGAAAGAGAAAGTGATATATATATATAGAGAGAGAGAAAGTGACATGGTTGTAGAAATGGGAGCCGAATACGATATGAAAAGATAACTAATAATGAGACTTCGTGCAATGAAAAAAAGTGAAAGGAAAACGAAGCGAACATAAATAAAAATATAATAGAGATTTTAGTGGTCGTCTAAGCTCGTGAATGGCCTTGTGCCAAACATAACCAAGCCAACCGATATTGAAATAAATTATGTTGCACAAACATTAAACACGGAATAAAAAGGTATCGTTTGCATTCATAAATGTAGAATTGGTTTAACATTAATATGTTGTTTTTAAATATTTGAGTTAAAAGTCGGCATAAAGTCTCTCTTCCTTGTGAGTGTGTTGTTATAGTTCTTTTTTTCTTAGTCGGTTGAATGGTGTTAAATGCATTTGCGAAAGAAAAAACATGTCTCTACTACGCTATATATGTGTGTGAGCCACAGTAGTAAGCGAAATGCTATGTCCTGAGTGAGAAAGAGAACAAACTGATGTCTTTGACCTTCTTTCTTTTATTGCCGAATGAAAATGAGGAGAAGGTGAATGAATAAATGAATTGAGAAAGAGAAAGCAAGAAAATGCATGTCCCAGGGACGGAGTGTCCAGTAGACGACTTGGGACTCTCTGATTTGGAAAGCGAAAACTCACGCTATTTATGTGTTTTTGAAAGACAGATTCGGATCAACTTCTAGATTTTTCTTTAAATGCTTATTGGTTAATAAATGATAAACTGTCTTCAATTTGTTTTTAAAAACGTCCGCACATGGTAAAATTTGGTATGCCTACTGTCTCATGAAAAGAGTTTTTTTTATTGGCGAATGAATAAAAATATATCCTTTTTCAATTGCCTCAGGAAAAGGTGTAATATGTGTAAACTCTTTTTTGTGCAATCAGATTATAGAATCCGACAAAATAAAACAAATACAAAGAGATAAGGATCAACAATAAAAAAAAAAGAATCAAACAAGCCAAAAAACAAAAGTGGGCTAACACAAAAGACGTAATAATGAAAATAAAGGAAGACGGTAAAAAAACATCAGAAATTTAAAATAAAACATTACAAAGAAAGAAAAACAAGACAAAAAATAGGAAAACTTTAGGCAAAAGTTTAAGACACAGCAGCTTAAAGGTTGCTATCCATGAACGCAGTCACTATAACTGTATAACGTCCATAGTGCTTCGGCCCCGACTACGATGTCTTGTACGGGATGACAGACAACAAAACCCCTAACCAGTTTCTATATAATGAACTGGCCAAAGAAAAAAAATAGATTAGGGTTTTAACATAACCTATTTATTATTGGAAATCTTAACATGAGATATACAGATGACACAGTGTTGATAGCAGACACAGAAATAAAATACAGAAACTCAGATAGAAGTTAGTAAATGTATAACAGCCTTTTAGTATGTGGAAAAAAATGTAACCCTAAGCTTAGTGCGACGGAGCAAAGGAAATTATTACTAGCGGTATTAATAATTCTGGTAAAGAGTCAACTAGCAAGATTTCAACGTGCCTTCTTCAGGATCAAGTTTCACTGCGTGGGTGAAGAATACCATTGTAATAGACGACTTGAAGACCAGATACTGTGTCGAAGCCATAACGTCTAGCGTCCCGTAACGTCGTCACGTCTGTAGCCGTTTTGACCGGGATAAACCCTGATCACGTGTGTTACAAAGGAAATCTAGAAGAAAAGACTAAGTATCAACAGTAATAAGACATAATTTATGGTCAGAAAAAAAGAGTATAAAATGCAAATTACAAATTAAAGATATCAAATTTTCAAGGTTGCAGTTTTTACAATTGTGCAGTAAATCGATAATATATATATATATATATATATATATATATATATATATAAGGCATGATGTTTGTGTGTGTGTTAGTTCATCTGCCTGTATGTCTGTATTTTTTCAGACCTATTATTTTAGTTTTTGCTACGAGTTTGGCTCTAAGTAGGTATAATTGTAGTTCTTAGCCTCAGCCATGTTACCATTTACTCAGAGGACTTATTTTGCATTCAAAATTCAGTTTACGATGAAAAAAACCTATTTGATATCGATATCAGGAAATCAATATTTGACTTAGATCCATTCATTTTTATTTCAGTCTGCTGTTTCGCTTTAACTGGAAACAACTATTGCTTTTTAGTCTTTCGTGCCAATGTCCAAAGAGTCTGAGCTCCAGGACCATCGATTGGTTTTAAAGCTTTCATTACACGCGAGCAACGCCGGGCCATACTGCTAGTACGTAAATAAACTCTTTAAAGAAAAAGTATTTTGCACGATACGATAAATACAGCTTTCCTAGCTTTATTTACTGTATCGTAGTTGGTGTAATACAAACGTTCCACTTCATGTTAGCGGAGAACCTTTGCCCAAGAAGGCGCAAAGAGTCACTCTCATGGGGGTTAGCATCAGCCATTCTGCTAGAAATTTAAATTAACAAGACATGCTGATTGAATCTGTTGTGAATCTTCGTCGACAATTTCTTGTGGAGTTGTTGTGCCGAAATTTCTCCACAAAGTTTTAGTGGCCGGTTTGACCGGAAGTAAGACACGGAACACAGAAGGGAGGTTCAAAACAGAGTATTAGTATAACAAAAACGTATATACAAAGTAAGAGTTAATCATCAGTAAATAGAAATAAGTAAGTCCGAACGGTATGGTTACGCTACTTATTGCCTGACTAGTAGCTGATTTTAACTGCGTACTAGCTGTCCTTAACTGCGGTTAATTATATAGTAAGGGGAAAAGTCCATTCCTCGTATGAGAGCACCATTACAAAATCAAAATACTAAGTTTCATATTGAACTTAACTTCGAAATATTCACCTTGTTTAAGACTCTCTTCTTTAATGGAATACCAAATTCAATACTAACCATATCTTCCAAACACTCACCTTATCTTTGGCAAAATACCCAGTTCCCACGAGTTCTCGAAGCCGTCACTCGAGATATATAAAAAGCAAATATTGTTTCTTTTGACAAGAGGGCTATTTTTCTTCTTTCTCTTAACAGTTGAAGTTTTCTCGCATAAAATATGCAGAAAGTTGTTATTGATGACGCCATTGATTCAGCGAGAAATGGAATCTGATCGCTTCTGCAGGAGATTTTATGCATTTATGCATCCATCGGGAATTGCTGTAGAAATGCTTTCTTGATAGAAGAAAATGGCGAGAAGGACGACGATATTTTGGATGTGTCAAAATCAGTAAGATGAACAAAAATAAATAATAATACTGGCTGTATACTAGAATCCTCGTCCTGTTAGGACAAAATAAAAAAACATTTAAACTATTTTCTCTAATGACACTATGACATATTGAAAATGTTCTAGCAAACATACCTAAACTTATTTATAAACGGAACTTTGTGTGTCTATGTGTCTGTGTGTGTATGTGTCCGTTACCTATAGACTCCGAAACGGCTGAACCGATTTCCTTGAAAATTTACACAGTTGTACTATAAGCATCTGTGAGTGTTCTTAGCTAGGTTTTGTGTCGAGGTACGCTAGATAAATATCGAAAATCGATAATCGAAAAAATCGGGTAATAGAAGGAGTGGTCCGATTTTAATCGAATTTGATACACTCATAGACAAAGACATAACAAACGATATTCAGAAGTTTCAAGGTTGCAGTTCTTACAATAGTGCAGAAAATCGATAATATATATATAAAAGGCAAGATGTTTATGTGTGTGTCTGTTTATCTGCCTGTATGTCTGTATTTTTTCAGCCCTTTTATTTTAGTTTTTGCTTCGGGTTTGGTTCTAAGTAGGAATAATTGTAGTTCTTAGTCTCAGCCATGGTATCATTTACTCAGAGAATTTATTTAGCTTACAACGAAAAAAAACTTATTTGATATCGATACCAGAAAATCAAAATTTGACTTACATCCATTCATTTTTCTTTCAGTCTACGCTTTCACTTTAACTGGAAACAACTATTGCTTTTTAGTCTTTCGTGCGAACGTCGAAAGAGTCTGAGCTCCAGGACCATGGATTAGTTTTAAAGCTTTCTTTACATCCGAGCAACGCCGGACTATACTGCTAGTATATATATATATATATATATATATATATATATATATATATGTGTGTGTGTGTGTGTGTGTGTGTGTGTGTGTGTGTGTGTGTGTGTTGATTTAAGTATAAGGATCATATTTCTTTTTATTATTAATTAAATACAATAGTATCTTATTTATCTAAACTTATATATAAATGAAACTTTGTCTGTGTGTGCGTGTATGTGTGTGTGTATCCCTTACCTATAGACTCCGAAACGGCTGAACCGATTTTCTTGATAATTTACACAGTTATACTATAAGCGTATGTGAGTGTTCTTAGCTAGTTTTTGTGTCAAGGTACCGCCGATAAATATCGAAAATTGATAATCGAAAAAATCGGGTTATAGGAGGAATGGTCCGATTTTAATCAAATTTGATACACGCATAGACGAAGACATAAGAAACGATATTCAGAAGTTACAAGGTTGCACTTCTTACAATAGTGCAGGAAATCGATAATATATATATATATATATATATATATATATATATATAAAAGGCAAGATGTTTGTGTGTGTGTCTGTTTATCTGTCTGTATGTCCTTTATACAAATCCACATCCGATTCTCACCAAACTTCACACAAATATTCTTTAGGCAGAGTCTGAGCTCCAACACCATGAATTAGTTTTAAAGCTTTCATTACACCCGAGCAACGCCAGACTATACGGCTAGTTATTAAAATAATTACAAAAGTATCTCGTCATAAAAAAATTGTGGTATTTAAGGCGACCTTCGGCCGACACTTCGTCAGAAAATTAATCGTCGAAAATATAAAGCAAAGCAGTTAAAAAAATTATCAAGGACCGATGATAAAAACTAAAAAATAAATAAATAAAACGTATGAGTACAAAATATTATCTGGGTTAAGCAGTAAACTTTCATCTCCCTTTGTCTACACAGGACAGGACAAGACGTTGCATATTAATAACTCATATATATATATATATATATATATATATAAGGTCCGTTTCAAAAGTTGCGGGACCGGTGTCACAAATTTTGTTTCAGTTTTAAACGACAAACGACGTGGTTCTACTGCAAAGTAACACCCCACCCTCGAGTCTAATGCACTTTTCTATGCGTTACTAATACACTTCTTGGCACTGATGGAAAGATTCTTTATGGATTCTTTTAGAGATTCCGGTTATAGCCCTCCTGATGGCCTCAACATCTTCAAAACGGCTCAACATGATCATCTCTTTGAACTTGGTAAAGAGAAAACGTCACACGGTGTACAATCAAGATACTGGGGGAATTTTTTTTATTACGGCGTACTTAAACCAGGAACTGCTGAATTCTTAGGGCATTGTGAGAAAGTTTATTGTTGTAATTAAATAGACCTTATTTTTCATACCACAATTCATGGTGGAAAAAATGAAATGGTTTTAGAAAGTTAGGGTTATAGTAGAAACGTAAGAAAAGGAAAGATAAAAGAAAAGAAAGCAAAGGTTGAAGACACAACCGGTAAATGGTTGATATACATGAGCTATGTTAGTCTACCAGCATAAAGTCTATGGTGCTTCGGCTTTGACTACGATGCCTTCGTCAGGTTGATGGACGAGAGGACCCCTAATCAATTTATATATGTGGAATTGACTGGAATAATTAAAAAATGCGATGATTTGAATTGTAATGAAATTTAAACATATGATGACACTGATATTTTTGTTTTTGAATATTTACAACAAAAAAGTTTTTTATAAACTAGAAGGACATGAGCGGAAAGACTGAATTGAACCCATTGCAAGGTCAGCTGCTATGAAAGATATTTCTTTTTGTCGTGCGAGACAGCTTTTCTCTCTAGAATTTAACTTTTATATCTATATCTATCATTTGTCCATACGTAGAATATTGACGGCACATAAGTTCTTGTTCCACTAATATTTACCGTAAAATATTTGAGAAAATCCAAAGAAAATTCAGCAATATTATCCGTCCTGATCTGTTGGCTCGGCTTCAGTCACTTTTCTACTGCCTCCCTGTTCCTTTTCAATAAAGAAATCTAGATGTTTTGAAAGCTCAGTCGGGCGTCGAGATCCCATGAGTTTATACTTGAGCTTGCTAGACTTAACTGTAAATTATTTGCTAACAGTTTCTTTTCTCGCTTGTGGAACTCCTTTCCGGCTCTACGTTTTCCAGCCAGCTTTTTATGCAAAGATCTACATGCAATGTAAATCGCTATGCACTGTCGTCTTGTTTACTCTTTCTCTTTCTGCTCATTATTAAGTCTTATTTTTCTAATTCTTCCAAAGCCTGTAATTCCTTACGTTGTCGTGCCTTTACTGCTTTGCTTGAGGTTATACAGAAAAAAAAACTTTTTAAAAGAATTTCGTGATCGATTTTAAACTGTATTTATTTTATGACCCGGAACCCACTTTTAAAACTACAAAAAATAAATTAATATTTTTCACTTCTGATAAAATTCGTGGCTCGAAGACAGTCTAATAAATTTTAATTTGCAGTAATTATCTCCCCTCAAATTTTTATACGAGTGGTTCTATCGGTTTAAGTAGAAACCAAAACATTTTTAAAATAAAAAATCATATAAATACTTGTGGCATTAGGTTTTTCACAAAAAAAAAAAAAAACATTTCGAGAAGATAAATCAGTTTTAAAAATAAATCTAAATTTTCAAAAACGGTATGTTAACTCAGCAATTATGGCACATGGACGTGTGTATTAGAAGATAAAATTAACTTAGAAATACAAAACTGGATCGAGCATGTAGCAATAAAAGTTGTTTGTTATGTTTTTGTAGTTCTGATCTCTATGTATTTATAATTAATCATCTTATCACACGACGGGATGTGCGTTGTGATACAGTGGATATCAAATTGGAACGACAAATCGGGGAGCCGATTTCGAATTCCAGTTGAATTCCTTGCATTTAATTACGCACAAATACCCTTGGGAAAGGTATTAATCCATTTTTCCCGCCAGTTATGGGTTAAATAATAGAACAGATTGTTTTCTATAGCCTTGGCTGTCAACCAGTCTACCACAGAATGCAATGGCAACTTACTGCGGTATAATCTTCTACCCAGTTAGTCATGTCTCTGTCGAGACATTATCGCCCGAAGCGTGTATCACGTATGGCACTTAATTGACTGATCACCCGACCAGTGTTGATGTGTACCACTTGAAGCTAATTGCTTATATCTATTTATACAGCGTTTTGATTGCCATAGACTATTAAGAGTTGTGAGGTTAACACTGGTACTGCGGCAAAAACTACAAAAAATGAGCAGAGCATGAGATAGCTTGATATAAAGACAAGCCAACCTTTCTGACGCAGGTTCTGAATTCTCTAGTTGTTACCTCAAGAAAGTGTAGGATACAAATCTTATATTATCCAATAGTTAACTAAAACGCACAATATAAAATTGCACACCAGCAATATTGGATCAAAACGACTAAAAACATTTTGGTAAAACCCAGACCAATGCAAATTTCACAAGTCAGTGTGAAAAGTAAGGTTCTAGATTCTGATTGGATAGAAAATTGATTTATGACCCCGATCAATTTTTTTTTCACACCTAGAAAATGGGTATGCTGTTCGGAGCCGATCACATGACTAAAATGCACTACTTAACCAAGTCTTTTGACTGGCAAAGGAGTCAGAAGGATGCAGAGATCAGAAAGGCCAAAGAACCGACGGACTGATCCGTCGCAGACTCAACCAATACAAAAGAAAAGAAGGAAAGGGAAACAACAACAACAACAACAGCAACAATACATCTTCAAATGCCTCATAATTTTTTTTTTATATTTCTCGCCGGCCAGAAAAGGGAAAGGAACACAAACTTTATTAGTTAAATAGACTAATCTTTTGACACACACGCATTCTGCTACCTACTACTTTTCTTGTTTGATCTTTTCCCCTCTAATCGGTTATTTCTCACTCACACTCTCTTTTTCACCTGAAATTGATAGCTTTATTCTTTTCTACCTATTTAGCGGTGGACACAAAAAGAAAAAGAAACGGATATTACTCAACTACTCTCTTGTATTAAATACAGCGAAACATAGACACATTTTGTTCAAATCACATTCGATAAAGTTAAAAGACACTTTTTCTGTAAAAAAAAATATAAAAAAGTGTACAAATTGTTTATTCGGTATATATTTTGTTAAATATACTATTTTCTAATTTTATACAAACATTTCTTATTGCGTTGTCTTTTCTTGAAATTTGTGTTGTATTTTGTTGACAGAATATCCCGCATTAAATTCTTCTTTTTAATCCGGGTGATCTGTACCCCACAATTATTCAACTCAAGTGTTGGAAGAGAAGAAAATAAGTTATACATTTTTAAAAATATCTCTGTGAAATTGAACGTAAAGAACTCTGTTGAAATTCGAACATGTCTCGTCGATTTTACTATCTCAATTGTTACACTAACTGTACATCCATATATTTCTGTACTATTTAAACTTCTAAGCATTTTTATTTCAAACGAACAGGTCATTTGTTGTTTTTGTTTAGTGGTATATCAATATCTCTATGGGTTGTTTAATGCTGAAATCTAAATATACTAACATGATTACATTTTATTTTTGGAGATAATTATGGTTTAAAGTTAAAAGTCTTACTAATTAACCAATAGCTGAGAGAGAATAGGTAAATTCATACCTTTTCCAAGAATATTTGTTCGTAATTGAATATAACGAACCCAACTGGAATTGAAACTCAGCTCTTCGATTAATAGTTCCAAGTCATTATCACATAGCACAGATTTATGCTTACAGAACATATTATTTTATAAGCGGTCACTCATCTAGTTACTGAACCAGCTCGACGTTGCTTAACTTTGGTGATCGTACGGAAACTATTGTCGAACTAATAAGAAATTATTACTTATATATTAACTTTTATTCAAACAGTAATACGTTTATTGAAAACTTAAATACTTTTATTTATACCCGAAATAACTTCATTCAGGTGACGTGTACTGTTAATCCAGAAACGTTACAAAAGACATGGTTTCAATATGTCCACTAACAAGGATCTTTTAGAAATTTTTGTAAATGACAATTCTAGTCAATGTTTTAAGGCATTTTCGGTGATTGTTTTCATGGGTAAGTTCTTAAATCATTTCAAAATTTTCTAATAATTTTCTAGTGTCTGATTCCACGGAACACTGGACTAACACCCGACCGAGTTTGAAATGTCAGTTCCGCAATGTGTTCGACCTTACACAAATTAAAATTCGCCAAAAGAACGACAAAGAATTTCGACGTTCATGACAGCAAATTCACCAAATTTCACACAATATAGGATGCAGGTATATTGCTTCACTGTTTTCGGCCATCATAAAGATGAGAGAGTTTTTCCATTACAAGCCTTATACATTGGGGCTATTTTCAAGCTGCTGAGGGTTCTTCCAAATATTATTACCTCTTCAGTAACATAAAATACGAAAAGTACTGTCGTACTCAGTAGAGTGGTTTCCAATAGTACTACCAGACCCCTTACTGAGGTTGGATGTGGCCCATGCCCAATTTTTAATGTGGTATCTCCTAGCCCTGCAAATATATTATCCGCTGCCTTCCTCTGTCTCTCCTTTTTATCTGACCAGTCAGTATCAGGTTCTTCAAGCTCTCCTTCCTCATTGCGTGTCCAAGGAACTTCAGTTGTCTCTTCCTGATGCTCAGTATCAATTTCCTTTTTGTTGCCATTCTTTCCAACACCTCATCGTTGCTTGCATGCTCAGTCCACGATATCCGATAGCATCCTTCTGTAGAACCACAAGTGGATGATGGAACAGGGGTTGCCAGCAGCAACAGGAGCAAACATACAAAGAGCCACAAGGGATAGGCAGACATGGAGAACCATGATCGCCTACGTCCTGAAGGGACAGGGCACATAGAAGATCTCCGAGCCAGTAAGCTAGGACAAATAATTCCCGTAGATATTGCATAATACAGGGTCAGGCTCCTGTCTGATTTCCCTTGACGAGACTCTGCCCTTTGATCTCGTTTACATTCCTCTCTGCCCCGAAGGTAGAAAGTTCGACAAGGATAGACGGCGTTTCCTGTCATGATGGTAAACACCTAACGGAAATTGCGGAAGCCAATAAATGTAGTAAAAGAAAGCGCAAAGTAAAAGGAACTAATAATTAATTCGATATGTCGATGAGACAAAGGAACAACCCAAAACCAGAGCTACAAATTGTAGGTTAACGGAGTACAGAAAATTAATTCTCGACTAATTGTTATAATAGACGATTGAACATGTGATACGAAAAGCCGAAGATGTTTTTAGTTAAAATGAACGCCATTTTCAAGATATTGAACAAAACATTAAAACACGGGAAAATTTCGTTTGAAAAAAAAATTAAGTGAACACAAGTTTTATGTAATACAAATTATCCTCTATCATTTAATGACGTTTATTGACCGACTGGGTCCCTAGGTTTGGTACTAAAGAGTATTAGCTGAAGATATCCTTTTTTTTAACAACACAATTATTGTAATTACAGACCTTGATTTTACCAAAACCACCGCGTAATTTTTATTTGGGTTTCCGAAATGAAAAGTTAAAGTTATTTACGCTGTTTACATTCGACCTATTGTCCTGATCTTAGTTTTTATTACAACGTTTCGCCGTTCTCTCCGGTCTTCCTCAGGTGTATAGCGATCTGGTAAACTACAGTGAATGAAGAGTTATCATTATTTACACTATTTACATTCGAACTATTGTCCTAATCCTTGTTGTTATCACAACATTTGAGCCGTTGCATTCTACGACTGTCATCAGCTGTATATATATCTGGATAATATACCGGTAGACTGTTCTCGTTCCCCTGGCCATGCCTCGGGAAGTATCGTCTAGTTCTTATTTTTCGTACTTGAACTTAATGGAAATAACTGAGTTCTGCTATAAATATGAGCGTAGAATGAGAACATTCTGCCTCTGTAGATTAAATAAAGTGTTAAATTTTGAAATTTCTGTAGGTTACCCAGATAGATATGAACCTGGCAAAGCACAAAGGGCACAACGGCTGCAACATTGTAATAACAACAAGAAAGATTAGGACACTCGAAGACAAATAGTGTAATTAAGTATTACGTTGATATTAAATACTGCATTAAATGCGTAGAATTTATATTTTATACTGTAGAGTTTAACACATGTTTGAGGTAATAGTCGTTTCTTCATAAAGAAACATGTTCAATGACCGAGCAGCCAGTGTTAAAATTGTTTGGAATTTATAAATACTCTCTAGTAAAACTTTTTTCTGGAAAATGCATTTCTCATATCTAGTAACTGTTCTCGATTTTATCGGTATCGATGGGAGTTTCCTTCCTAACCTTTTGTTTGAAGTAGTGTTGAATTACTTCATTAATATTTTCTCCTCGAGTTAAATATGCTATAATTTTTTGACTGTAAAACGCCATTAAGTGAAATCCGACGTGCACCCAGGATTCGATTCCAGATCACGGACTGGTGTCGTCCTGAATGTTAGATCCTCACTCTTAATATCTGAAGAAGTTTTCGATTTCAAATTCGAAACGTTCTTGAATTCGCTCCGTTCTCACGCCATAGTTAATAATAACGATTTTGAAATGAAGATGCCGAAGCTAACAGTAGTGACTGTGGGCTGTTTTATTTACTGTTCTTGGTTATAGACTTCTCAGTCTTATCTAACATTAACACATTTTAACAAGAAACTGAACTTCTAATTGAACTTCCGATTTCTCTACATCGACCATTTCATAGAAATACGCTTGCCGCGTTCAACAATTAAGCCACTGTTGGCCAATTCTTCTATTGACAGTAGCAATTAGTTCTTTTTAATGCAGTCGATTTGAGTCAGCAGTAAAAGTGATTTGTCCATTATTTTCGCAGACCACCTAAAACCACGCACTCTCCTGACAACCGTTTGGGCGTATAGGATTACTATTCGATCTCTTGTGGAACTGTGTTTCTAACTGTGCCTTTGTACCAGTGCCAGTGCCAGTTCCAAATATATCAGGAAATCTGTTCTTTTGTTTTTCGCCTTTAACAGACAGGCAAGATCCCTCTGTGTGGGTCGGAGTCTCCAATTGAACCTTTAATTCTACTTTAACTAGTCGGCAAAATATTTAACCTAATCCGTTTAACCCAGGTTTATGAATTACATTTTTTTACTGTTGCTCACCTAAGGCAGTGTACAAATTACACTCAAGCAATGAAGTGCCATAAATGACACACGCTTGGGCGATCATGTCTTGAATGAAACATGACTGACTGCATAGTAGATTTTCCCGCATTACGTTGCCATTACTTTCTGCGTTATACTGGTTGCCAACCAACAGTACAGAACTTAATCTACCAAGATATTTAACACATAGCTTGAGAGTGAAGCGACGGATTAATACCTTTTCCAAGTGTATGCATGCTTAAAAGAATGCAAAGAATTCGACTAGAATTCGAGCTCTGCCCACATATACCCACTGCGCCACAACGCGCTCAAGGTATATGTGTCATTAAATGATGGCGTGCAGAAAGCGAGAAAGAGGGTGCATATGATGAACATATGTACATTCGATAACAGTTGAACCATAAGTTTAAAAGGTTAAGATTGTAGAGATATGGAAGTCATACACTCGTGTCTGTAATGCAACAGTCCTGGGCAAAAAAAAACCCAAAAAAACAAAAAAAAAAAAAAAACGAAAACAAAAAAGCTGAGTAGAAATTCCAGTTCAAAGATAATAAGGATGAGTTGACTTTGTGTATGGGTCCTAAAAGGGATGGTCTGGACTGCTGGTTCCAAAGATGATAGTTCGCCCGAGTATTTGCCATGGAAATAGCGACAGAGTAGCTAGAAGTTAAAACATTTGGTATGGGGAAAGTGGTTGCCGGGTAGAAAATAGTTCAGTCAGTTAAGTGCCATACGTGAAACACGATTGGGCGATCATGTCTCGAAAGGGACATGACTGACTGGGCAGAAGATTATCCCACATTAGGTTGCCATTGCTTTCTGCGGTAGACTGGTTGTTTCAACTTTACAAAACGGAATCTGTTGTCAAGCCGCTCTTACGATGTAATGTGTCTTCCGTGCCAAAGTGGGGTCCGTCACTTACATAAGAAAATCATCAAAATTGATAAATATTGCAATTTTATGAAACTAAATGTGTTGACAATATGTCTACTGCCAATGGCTAATAATTTCATTGGAAACACCAGTTTCTCTTTATTTACAATGACTTGTAACTATCTATTAGTCACGGCTGCTGACAGCCATGCACTAGTCAAAAACCAAAATTAATAAAAACAATCTTCCCTACCGTCTTTTCTTTGCTTTCTTTAGCTCTCTAGAGACGTATGTTTCGCAAAGATTTGCAAAAACTCGCAAAGACACGCGTGAACTATTAATCATTTTGAACGGTGGGAGCGGTCTTTTGTTTCCAATACGTTTTGTATTAATTGCTTATTCTTGAATTGTAGAGGCAGAGATTTCCACTTAAACCTGTGTGTTTAGTTTTTCTTTGTTAATATTATATTGCTCAGAATAACATCCATTGAACTACCTTTAGAAATCTAGCGCTTAATATTTTACATTAAGTAGATCTTTTTGGAATACCCTCGCCATTCACAGACTTGACACAATTACCTATATATATATATATATATATATACATATATATATATATATATATATATATATATATATATATAACGTACATCTTTAAAGAGAAAAAAAAGTTAAAACAAATAAATCTAAATAGAATAATGAGGTTCATTTAAATTAAGGATATAAAGCTCTATTTCTCCCTCTCTTCTGTCTTTTCTTTCTTCTCTTTTCTTTATCTCTCCCTCTTTCACGTCTGACCCACCCGCTTCTCTCGAACTTTCGTCGACACTGACCGATGATTATGTAGAAATGTCTAAGGGTTCGACAAACGGATGGATTGTTTTTATTTTCTTTTTTAGAGGAGCGACAGTTATATTCTTATCATCTATATATGTTTTTATTTTGTTCTTTGTTTTTTTTTTATTCGCCAGATTAGGTCGTTGTGAATGCCATTCATGTAGAATCCTTTGTTGAATAAAGACGGAAGCTAAAGATGGCTCGCCTGGAATGGGCCTATATTTCCAAATTAACATGAAATAACGCGTCTGTCTTAATTTTTCTTATATTTGCTCTATATGTATTTATATGCATATATGTTTAGAGCTCTCGTAGAGAGTTATCCTACTATTATATGTAAAGGATACTCCTTTGGAGTCTTCTATGTCCACAGTGCATGTTAATATATATATATATATATATATATATATATATATATATATATATATTAATCGTTTCACCCCGAGCAAGACGGAAATGCCACTGATGTGAAGGGGGCTACATAACTGTAAAAAGATCAATTAGAAGAGAGTAAAGAGGAAGACGAACCAGTAGAAAGGAGCAATAGAAAGCTGAGAATGCAGATATGATGACAGTTTCAAAGGTGGAGAGAAAGGAAAGGATATATGGGGTGGGGAAAGAGCTAGAGTCAAGTGGTTAATAGATGCGTATTGACATTGCATTTAAATTCCTGGAGATTGTAGCCGTCAGGAAAGCAAGAATATGGGGGCGAGTTCCACGGGCGGGAGTGCGAGAGAAGAAGCTTCAG
This sequence comes from Ascarosepion bandense, assembly GCA_037127315.1. NCBI lineage: Eukaryota > Metazoa > Mollusca > Cephalopoda > Sepiida > Sepiidae > Ascarosepion > Ascarosepion bandense. The sequence continues at coordinate 1,603,342 of JBBBDQ010000951.1, forward strand.
GAGTAGAATTGTCGTCTGCATTTGGCTAACCTAACTGTGAATGGGTGGGACCCAGTTGCCAATCTGGTTGTACGAGTAAACACCTGTTGAGGAGGCACCAGTAACTTAAGTTCGTCATAGCAGAAGCCATGAAAGTATTTATAGAACAGAAAAAGGGAGGCCACATTTCGTCGATGAGGAAGTGGCTGTAGTCGAGCCGCCAAGTCAGTACCTATCACATTACTGATTTGGAGCCTGTTGAGAACACTGAGGTGAACGGCAGAGGCGCCTGACCATATATGGCAGCAGTACTCCATGAACGGACAAATGGTTGACTTGTATATATGCAGGATGGATTCAGAGGGAAAAAAATCCTGGCCCGACACAGTGACCTAACCTTCTTAGCAGTGGATTTAGCTATGGACTCGATGTAGTGGTTCCATTTGAGATCAGAAGAGAAGGTAAGGCTGAGGAGGCACAGTGTATTGCTCTCCGGGAGAATCGCTTGGTCCATGTATATATATATATATATATATATATAAAGATCAAGCGACACTTTTTCTGAACCACCAATTAGAATACCTTCCGACTTCGGAAAAATCTGAACAAATCAACTGAATTCTGCTTCGAGTACTTAAAATCGCTTTATTCGGCGTTAAAAGCACTAATAGTCGCTGTAATCCCTTATCAGCATTTAGGCATGCGTAAAAATTCAAATATCGAGGAAGTGTTTTGACAGAGGATAAAAGTGCGACATGGAAATCCAAAGACGCATTGGCATGGCCAAGGACGCATTTCAGAAGCTAACCAAAGTACTGAAAGACAAGAAAATCACATTAGAATCAACAAACCCCCCCCCCCCAAAAAAAAAACGAGTACTGCATTGTTATGTGATATCAGTTCTTCTGGATGGAAGTGAATGTTGAACGATCTCATCAAGAGAGGCTTGAGGCAGCAGAAATGTGGTTTTAAAGAAAGATTCTGAGGATACCATGGATGGAACAGTTGTGCAATGATGAGGTGATGAAAGGATGCAAACGAAAAAAAACAACAACTCATATTTAATATGAAGACGAGACAAATATGGTCCCTGGTACACGTAATGAAGAAGGAGGACCTAGAAAAATTTATACTCACAGGTCGGATAAAGGGAAAGAGAGAAAGCAACGCCAGACGTACTTGTTAGGTCTGAGCAAATGGATGGCGGAACTGGGCTTAGTAGAGATACCAAGAGAAAAATATATTGAGAGCGACAAGTGACAGATCCAAGTGGAAGTCCATGATCATCTACGTTCTGAAGAGACACGACAGATTAAGGAGAAAAAATAAAGCTCATGTGTGATCCGAATCACAAAGGCCTAATGGAGGATATTAAATTCAGTGCTCTTTGGATACACACATGTTTTAGAGAAGATATGTTCATTATGGTGCAGTAGACATCAACTCGGAACGACAAATCGAGGAGCCGAGTTCGAACACCAGTTGAATTCCTTGCATTCACTTACGCACAAATAACCTTGGGAAAGGTATTAATCCGTCTCTTCCCTCTAGTTATGGGTTAAATAATAATAGGGCAGATCGGGTTCTATAGCTTGTTTGGCAACCAGTCTACCGCAGAAAGCAATGGCAACCTTCTATGGGATAACCTGCCCAGTCTGTCATGTTTCTTTCGAGACATGACCGCCCAAAGTGTGTAGCACCTAACTGACTTAACTAACCTCACTCATTATTTCACTCACCAACAGATTAAGATCAACCACAATGCTTTATGCTTTTTAAAAGGATAATAATGAAGACATTCCTTTAACTTACCTATTAATCCAAAAGGACTTACAAATTCCCAAAAGAATAAATAATTCTTCTTCGTCTCTGTTTCTAGAGTCTCCATCGAATAGCTGAAATTTTCTTTATAATTGTTGTGGATTCCGTGAATGGGGACCGCACAAAATAAAGGAAGAACAAACAGAATTTGAGATAGAAAAATAAGTATATTAAACGTAAAAAATACAAACTTGAATGCAGGTTAGTTATCCAGCAGTACAGTTTGTAAGCCGGATATATACAATGTCACTGACGTGAAGCCTTAGTAGAATTAGTATGTTCACGTCGGAAGCTGACGTGTGCTGTATAATAACATTCTGGCTGAGTGGAGATCAGAGCTACTATGAACTACGGGCGCAGTATCTTTCAGTATCTTTCGGTATCATTCGGTATCTTTCGGTATCTCACGGATCTCACATGTCTAACGTTATCTTAACGTTATCTGACGTATTGCTTCTATGTAGGAATATATGTATACTCTAGATGAGTCTATTATCCCGGAGATAAGGGGAGATCCCACAACAATTATTGAATTTTTACATATTAGGATTAGATATGTTCACCTATCACATGTCTTTCCTCCCATCTTTTGAACAGGATTACAGTTATTAAATACATTAGAAAATAATTACTTAACTGTTATGTAATATCAGTTCTCCTTTGCGGTTGTAAATATTGGACAATTTTAACACAGATGAAGTCAAGAGTTAAGGTAATAGAAATGTGCTTCTGCAGAAGGATATTGAGAATGCAAGGGACTGACCCTATGAGTTTGGGAAAAATGGTAAAAAAAAAACATGCATACTTAACGTCGGAAAGATATAGTTTAAATTTCTCGGGCAAATAATTAGAAAAGAGGGTTTAGAAAATTTGACACTCTCACTCTGTAAATGGTTGGCAGAACAGTCTCAAGAAGAGTAAGAAGAGTAAGTGTTGTTTAGTGTTGTTTAGTGTTTTCATCAAGACCCGCAGTATTGTAGCTTTGTCACAGGCTAAGATGATCTAAAATTGCTCTTGAGGCTAAGATAATCTAAAATGGCTCTTGAAGTTAAACAATGTTAGTTAAGTTTGATTCTCACAAGGTGTCCTGTTAGTAACAGAAATCGTAATTGAAAGGTATTCGACATTCGCCTGACTTTTCTATGACACTGTCAGCTCTCTGCCTTTGGGTAAAGGGCGCTCTCTGCTTCCGAGCAGAGAGCACAAACCCAGTGGTGGTTCCTCCGAAGGGTAGAATCACGACTGGGGGAAAAATAGACAGAGAGTTTTTGGCCCGGCTATATGGCCGGGAATACCCACTATAAAATGACCATGTGTCACATCTGGCCTTGCGTGGGAAGGCTAGTAAATACGGTAAATACGGAAATCGTAATTGAAAGCTAAGAATTTCATATTGATGGCTTTTTTTTCTACAAAAATTGCAAATGTTTATTTTCCCTCATGCAGAATTAACAAACTTCCAAACAGAATTGTTTTCTCTGCGCTGCATAAATTCTCTGGGTAATTGTTCCTTAGGAAAAGGAACGAAGCGGAATAAGACTGCGATATTATTTATGTATGCTCTCCGTAATTGGAAAAACAGGTCCGAAAGAAAGAGGAAATATTACTGTTAATTGGTATTGGCCTTATGTGTCCTTTCGTTTATTTGTAAATGTGAAATACAGGTTCACAGCCTCGATTCAGACCACACGCTTTACTGAAGATACACGTCGGAGGGCAATAGCTCTACTTGCTAATTAATAACACTCACCCTCACATAGATATTGAAACACGCAGACACGCATACACACACACGCACACATGATTTGTTTCTCGCTCTCTCTCTCTCTCTCTCTCTGTGTTCTACAGGGAGACTGAAAATGAAACACCCCATTTTAAAATACAATTTATTTATTAACTATAATATCTACAAGAACGCAGAAAGCAATGGCAACCTGCTGCGGGATAATCTTCTGCCCAGTCATGTCTCTTTCGAGACATGATCGCCCAAGCGTGTGTCACGTATGGCACTTAACTGACTGATCTACAAGAGATAGATGTGAAAGAAAAGCGTTTAGAATGTGGTTTTATTTTAAATTCGATATGGACACCAGATTTTGCTAATAGTTTCTCGAGCCGCCCAGGAATCTCGTCGACTGATTTCATCAGAAACTTTTGTGGTATCGAAGACATCATTTTTTGTATTCACCTTTCAATTTTTGGTATAGCAGATTTGCTCCTTTAACGAACACCGAAGAAAAAAAATCGCAGTATGATAAGTCATGACTCCTGGCTGGCCACTCACACATAAAAGAGACATTTACTTTGCAATCACCCTGTATGTAGGTACCTCTGCACCATGTCACACACAAGCAGTAGGAACACAGCCACAGCAGTCAGACAATTTCTGAACTGAACTGAAGGGAAGGACTACGGCAGCATTCACCAACTTAAGCAAGGAGACCACCTAGAGGAGATGTAGGAGATTCCGAAATCGTTTGGAGACCGTGGTTGAAGTCAACGGCGGTTTTATTGAATAAAGTTATTTTTTAATATTTCAAGATGTTTCGTGTAATTTTCGAAAAATTTTACAAGAAATATGGATATGTGCGGAAAGCGTTAAGCAGGAGGTTTATTTTAAGTTCTGTATGTGCCCCAGATGTACAAATAAAAACAAAGGACACTGGGGCCCCCTATATATGAATTTATTCGAGCAACAAGATTAGCAACTAGGTCCCACTCTTTTACTGTGGAACCAATAAAAGGTTCCTTTATCCAAACCTAAAGGAAAACGTCACAGGGTATCAAGTCAGGTCTCTTGACTGGAGACACGCACACACACACACATAAATTTGAAGTCACACAGTTTAGATCGCGTACGATAACGTTTCTTTAAATTTCGCTATATTTTGTTATTTTTCTAAATTTTAAATGTATCGCTATCAGCAAAAAAAGTAACCCAAAATATAGTGGGATGCTGCGGACATCGTGAACAGAGCATGGCCTTTCAGGACGTAGGCGATCATAGCATTCTACGCCTCCTTATCCTTGGTGTCTCTTAGCACGCTTTCTCCTGTAATATCTCGCAGTTCCCGTTCTGTCACCCACCTGCTCAGACCCTTCAAATATGTGATCTGCTGCTTTCCTCTGTTTTTTCCCTCTATCTGGCCTGGTAGTATCAGGTTCACCAACGCTTTCTCCCGTAACATCTCGCAGCCCTCGTTCTGTCATCCACCTGCTCAGACCCTTTAAATATGTGATCTGCTGCTTTCCTCTGTTTTTTCCCTCTATCTGGCCTGTTAGTATCAGGTTCTCCAACGCTTTCTCCCGTAACATCTCGCAGCCCTCGTTCTGTCATCCACCTGCTCAGACCCTTTAAATATGTGATCTGCTGCTTTCCTCTGTTTTTTCCCTCTATCTGGCCTGTTAGTATCAGGTTCTCCAACGCTTTCTGCTGTAACATCTCGCAGCCATCGTTCTGTCATCCACCTGCTCAGGCCCTTCAAATATCTGATCTGCTGCTTTCCTCTCTCTCTTTTTCCCTCTATCTGGCCTGTTAGTATCAGGTTCTCCAAGCCCTCCTTCTTCAATGCATGTCCCAGGAACTTCAGTTGTCTTTTCCTCATGCTCACTATTAGTTTTCTTTTCGTTTCCAATTTTTCCAACACCTCATCATTGCTCACATGCTCCGTCCACGATATCGGCAGCGTTCCTCTATAGAACCCCAATTCCCATGCTTCAAATTTTTTTCCTCATCTTCGATGATATTGTCCAGCATTCACTGCCGTATTGAAGAACTGACATAACATAGCAATTTAGCACTCTCTTCATTTTTCTGGTGAAATTTTCCTGTGTTTTAGTAATTTACTCAGCTTCTGGAACGCGTCTTTTGCCATGCCAACTCGCCTTCGTATCTCCGTGTCGCACATTCCATCTCCTGTTAGAACACTTCCTAGGTATTTAAATTTTTGTACTTGCTTGATTCTGGTATCCCCCACATGTATTTGGCATTTTGGGTTGCTCTTTTTGCTGATGACCATGCAGTCAGATTTCTTAGAATTTATCAACACTGTATCATCTCTCTTATCCATTCAGTCAGTCAGTTAAGTGCAATACGTGATACACGCTTGAGCGATCATGTCTTGAAAGAGACATGACTGACTGGGCAGAAGGTTATCCCGCAGTAGGTTACCATTGCTTTCTGCTGTAGACTGGTTGCCGGCCAAGGCTATAGAACCCAATCTGTCCTGTTTTTTAACCCATAACTGGAAGGAATAGACGGATTAATACCTTTCCCAAGGTTATTTATGGGTAAGTGAAGGCAATGAATTCAGCTGGAATTCGAACTCGTCTCCCCGATTTCTCGTTCCGAGCCAATATCCACTGGACCACAACGCACATCCTCTCTTATCCATTAGATAAGTCAAATTCTTGAAACTAACTGAATTTTTAATTCACTAGTAAGTACCTGAGAAACCACCGCTATGTTGTAATATTACAAGGACCAGAGCAGGCCGAAAATGGAGGACTTCTACCATATCTGGGATGGAGCCACCTAGATATTTCTTTCCGGTTTTGATAAAAACCACAAACATCTACGGGGCTATGTGGATGATAAAACGTTTTTATACCTTACAACAATATTCTCACACAAGAAACTATACAAAATACGGTAAATTTTCATTGTTAATCTCGTCGCTTTTCCCCTTCAAATTTATCCAAAATAGCATTATCTCTGTGCAAATGTATATGATGAACTCAAATCAAGTTTTAGTTATAGAAGAAACTTACCTTTTTTTATCTAAATGTCCATAAAAAAAACGAATTATATCTTGCACTTTTTCTCTCCCGTAACTTTCACCAAGTCATGTAATTAACTGCAGAATGACGGACTGCGCATTTGAACGAATTTTGACATTTTTCTCTATTTTTCTTCATTTACTGATACTTCCGGTGATGTACTTCCGGAAATTAAAGTAATGCGCTATTGTATTTCTACACTTGTTACTCTCAGATCAGGAAGTACATCGCCGGAAGTTTCAGTAAATGAAGAAAATCAGCCAACATTCGACAAAAAATTCTACAGTTAATTACATGACTTCGTAAGAGTTACGGGAGAGAAAAAGTGCGAGATATAGTTCGTTTTTTGATGGACTTTCAAAGCAAAAAAGATACATTTCTTCAATAACTAATTGTTGATTTGAATTCAGCATATACATTTGCACAGAAATAATGCTATTTTGGATAGATTTGAAGGGGGAAAAGCCGTCGGTACCTAAAAAAACATTTACCCAAAATACTAGGTATTCCATCGCTATTTCTCTGGAAAATGTTCAGACGAGCTACAGTCACTAAACTCTAAACTTCCCAGCTAAGATTCGCCACACCGCTTAGAGTGAGACTAACCACCGTCATTCTATCCGTATCCCATTAGTAAAGAGTAAGTTTATTCATTTAACTTCTTACTAATATAATTTGCTTTGGGAAAGGTGCTTTCACAACCATTACAACTTATTGTTTGCAAGTCCAAAGTTAACCGTAATCTTCCACATATCTCCGTACAAACTGTAACACTCTCTATATAGCCCACACTTCCAACTGATTTCATTAAATCTCTATCTTGAGTGGCTAATGGGCCTTATATAGCGTGAACATAAGTGAAAAAAAGAAAATGAAAAATACAGTAACGACGGAAGATTAATAAATTGAAGATTCATCGTCAAGAAGTAATTGGCCATGATTTCAAAAGATTGTTGCTAAAGGATTTTGAAGGATTTAAAAACATGGCCTAAAAAATTATTATGTAATCGCGTCAAAATATTTTCCACCATTACATTTGATTATATGTTATTCTGAATTATATATATATATATATATATATATATAGAGAGAGAGAGAGAGAGAGCGTATAATGATAATGTACGCGCTAAAAGGTCTGCATTCTTCCACCGAACGCCCAGAGGTAGAATCACTGACTGACACCAATTCGGTTGGGTTTCAATCCTGGGTTAAAAAGCAATCGGAGCATAACCGTACTGATAAGCTGTGATACAGTGAAACAGATCTATCTGCAAATGATAATATATATATATATATATATATATATATAGAGAGAGAGAGAGAGAGAGAGAGAGAAAATTATTTGTTTGAATATAATTCTTGATAGATATTCGTATTTGAATAGATGTTTTTAATTACACAGTACATTTATATAGATTCGTTTATAAAAACATAATTTATAAAGGCTAAAAAATACCCAAAAGCTCTTAAGTATATAGAAAATTTGGACAGCTTTTACGCACTTTATCTCCAGAATAGAGATCACCTTCACTGAATACAACTCAGAACGCTCTGCGATTAATGTTTTTTATTCAGTATTTCTTGTATTCGTGTATTTTGTATATATCTTGTATATCTCATTAAATATATATATATATATATATATATATATATATATATATTGATGTAAATTAATAAATATACACATGAAGCGGGTGTACATATGTATAGTATTATTATTCAGGTATTAATAAAATAGTGCTCAATGTATGGAAAGAGCTGTATTACACACACACACACATATATATATATATATATATATTAATAAATATACATATCATCCAAGGAATGTGGCATGACTCGGGTTTTCATGCGTTATGCAATGATCAGGTGCGTATTTTAAACTGACAGTTTAATTGATTTGAATTTAAGTTCACTCGAGCTCCAACTTTTCCCCCATTTTTGTAAGTAAGACTTTGGTGTGTTTTTTGTCCTGTATTTACCATTTAAAATAAAACCAACGTTATCCTTTGAAGAGTGTTGGCCAAAAGGTTCCTCAGGTTGGGTTAGTTTAATGACGTCTATTCTTTTCAAAGTAATATATATATATAAGCTTATTTATAAACGGAACTTTGTCTGTGTGTGTGTGTGTGTGTGTGTGTGTGTGCCCGTTACCTATAGATTCCATAACGGCTGAACCGATTTCTTGAAAATTTACACAGATGTACTATAAGCGTCTGCGAGTGTTCTTAGCTAGGTTTTGCGTCGAGGTACCCCCGATAAATATCGAAAATCCATAATCAAAAAGGTCGTGTCATTGAACGGGTTATCCGATTTTAATCAAATTAGATACACTCATAGACAAAGACATAAGAAACGATATTCAGAAGTTTCAAGGTTGCAGTTCTTACAACAGTTCAGAAAATATTTTTTTTTTCTGCACTATATATATATATATATATATATATATATATATATATATATATATATATATATTAAAGACAAGATGTTTGTGTGTGTGTCTCTTTATCTGCCTGTATGTCTGTATTTTTTCAGCCCTTTTATTTTAGTTTTTGCATCGGGTTTGGCTCTAAATAGGTGTAATTGTAGTTCTTAGTCTCAGCCATGATACCATTTACTCAGAGGTCTTATTTTGCATTCAAAATTCAGTTTACGACGAAAATAACTAATTTGATATTGATGCCAGGAAATCAAAATTTGACTTATATCCATTCATTTTTCCTTCAGTCTACGGTTTCGCTTTAACTGGAAACAACTATTGTTTTTTAGTCTTTCGTGCCAACATCGAAAGAGTCTGAGCTCCAGGACCATGGATCAGTTTTAAAGTTTTCATTACACCCGAGCAACGCTGGGCTATAGTGCTAGTATATATATATATATATATATATATATATACTATATATATATATATGTGTGTGTGTGTGTGTGTGTGTGTGTGTGTGTGTGTGTGTGTGTGTGTATGAAAAGTAAGTAATGAGTGTAAGTGTAAGATATATATAAGAATCATATAAATCAATATTTTATATAATTCGGATTCTGATGAATGGAGCGCACTGCTGACTCAGACCCTAAATACGACAAGAACATTGCTTTATGGCGTATTTTATCAACCGCGCTGTCATAATCTATAAAAGCCCAGAAACACATCCTCGTTTATTTGTAATGCTCTGCCTGATATCATTTTGTGCATAAATAATGCATCTCTGATCCAAGTGTCTTTAACGAACCCACACTCTCCTTGATATATTTCTGGTCCAACATGTTTTCTGAACTCATATGCACGCAGTTTGCTACCCGTATTCTGATTTATTTGAGAAATCTGTTAAAGTTACCAATTGGAAGAACCCATAATCTTTACTGGGACAAAAACGGTCTGCATAGAGATTGAAAATCAGTTCAGTAAATATTCAAAAACAGAAACAGGTGTAAGGCAAGGATGAGTTTTCATATTCGTCTTATGGAACCTACACCTTAAAATGATTCTGATATGATTAGAAGTTCTACCAGGATACATTTTTGGCACTCAACATATTGACAACATAAGATATGCAGATGACACACTGCTGACAGCAGACTTCGAAAAGAAACTAAAGAACTTGTACTGAAAGTGTTAAAAAATGTAAGAAGAAAAGACAAAACATCAATGACACAGTGACACAGCTCATATAAAATATGGTGTATATATATATATATATATATATATATATATATATATATATATATAATCAAAAACGATAATCAGGTAGGTAAATCCCAAGACCGGATCCTAATAAATATTAATTTCATTAATATTAAAATTGATCCGGGTGGAGGGCTCAATGCAAATATAATATTATAATTACAGAGCCAAATATAAAAATTAAACAAAACAAAATTCCGATGTTTAAATCCGTTGAATAGCCATTTTTACAAGGACTTCCTCGTTTCTTCAGCAACGGTCGAAACGAAAATTTTTTATTTAATTAAATTCAAATGACAAATGATTTTATACCGGTAGAAATCTCAAAAAAAATTTCCATCCACAGGAAAATAAAATAGGGTAGGATAAATAATTTTTAAAATTAATATATATATAGATTGCCATCCGCAGACAGATCTGTTTCGACGGTTAGACTCCGATTGCTTTTTTACCCAGGATTGAAAACGGTGTCAGTCGGCGACTCTACCCCTGGGCTATGGGCGTTCGGTGGAAGTAGGCACACTTTTTAGCGCATATCATTATACGCGCCCAATAGCTAGCGCGCTCTAATTCATTTCACTGAATGAGCGATGCGTACATGCCAGAGTAGTTACTGTTTATCAAAGTCTACTATTTTTCCAGATTCCTACGTCTACAACACGACTCGGAGTTTCATGCACTATTCAATCATCAGGTGTATATGTATATTATGAAGTAATCCTCCGAAAATTTGGGTTTTTGTTTTTCGCGTGGTTCATAATACAGGGTGTTGCTGCAAAATCCGACACTTGACAAAAAGAAAACGAAATAGGCAACCCCCCCCCCCAAAAAAAAACAAACAAAATTGTATATGCATAGACCCGACAATTTATTTAGAAACAGTTAATTGCATACTTCATTACTTTTCAATGTAACTGCCGCACACCGTTGACGATCATCTCACGGGGGGCGCGAAACAAGTTATATGCTTTGGCGGCCATATCCTTGTACATAACGATGAACGCCTCTACGATGGCAGCTTTCAGAGAGTCGACCGTGTTGTGGGCGTGCTTGTTGGTCTGACCTCGATCACGACACAGAATAAATAGTCAAGGAGGTTGAGGAGGGTGGTCACAAGTTCGGCGACTAGTGGTGAGGAACATTGTTGAGCAGCCACGCCTGGGTCGTCTTGTCCTTGTGTGCAGGAGCGGAATCCTGCTGGAAGACGTAGGAGCGTCCAGCTGCGATCTCGTCCATCCAGGTCTTCACCACGCTCTATAGCACTTTCTGGTAAATCTCAGCAGTGACTCTCAGGCCCTTTTGAAAAAAGAACGGATGCATGACGTCCTCCTCGCTTGAGATGACGCCAAGGACCATGACAGAGAAAGGGATCTTCGTATGCTTCACGTCAGGAACCTCCTCAATGTCAATGCAGATCCACCTGTTGTTCTGCCTGTTGCTCGTCTTCTCCTGGATGAAACTCTTTTCATTATAGAAGAACCTCAGCACTGGTTGCCGGACTTGTGGTCGCTCTCCTCACCCGACTTCAACCCCCTTGCGTTTTTTTGGGGTGTGATCAAGGCCAACAAGCATGCTTGTCGACTCTCTGAAAGCTGTCATCGTGGAGGCGTTCGCCGTTATGAACAAAGACATGGTTACCAAAGCGTGTGACTTATTTTGCGCCCGCTTTGTAATTATGATCCTAATTCCCTGATGCGAGCGGGTGTCGGATGAATCCTAAAAAGATCCCTAACATTTTGGTTCATTTGACTGCTTACTCTGTATGATTTATTATTGTTTCCTCATTCATATTATTTTGGCAACATGCCGCATTATTCATTCAGTAACCCTGTAATCTGAGCGGCACTTGATACTTGTATTGACTAAAGTCTAGTATAAAGATTAAACTGCAACGCGTCCACTACCAACTAATATTACTCCTCCACAAAATACCAATTGCTAATCCCACCACAGACTTGGTTTATGTTCAATCTACTTACAGAAATATTAGATTGTCACACATTAATTGACGTATGGGAGATAAAAAAAAAAAAACACTTCTGAATAGTAAATAAAAATAATTTATTTGTTTGAAAAAAGCTATCATGTTGATGAATGAATTCTCAAACGTACCCCTAAATTTCTGATATTATCTTAAAGAAATCCTCATCATTTGATGGAATAAAGAGTTCACATGCTTTAAATACCTCCGCCTTATCAAAGAATGCTCAAAATGTTAATTAGTCATAATCAGTAGAAGAAATATTAGAAAGGCTATGCAGCTTTTTGGACATTTTATTGAGAGTCGTGCGACCCTGCGTTATCGAGCGGCAAAATTGGGTCATCTCTATTTACAAGTCTAGGACTTTTTTTTCAAATTTCGTGCATATACGGAATTCCTTTGCAATATAAGTTTACTGTTATTGCTTTTTCCTTGAGGCAAGAATGAACACCGAAAAACCCATTTGAAAGATTACCATACAGTAGCCATTGACTTTTCTTTGTGCAGTAGATGTTTTGGGTAATATTTTCGTGATTCACTTACATCTAATCACTAGTCTACTCTCTGAGTATTGTCAAAGAGTATCCAAATCTCATTGCATGTAATGATTCGATAAAAAGTTATTTTTTCCCAGTTTTTACTAATACAGTATGATTACTCGACATAGTTTCATTGTAATCATTTTCATTCGGCTTATGATTTACAATATTGTTGTGCGAGAGCTCGTTTCTGTTATAATAATGTACTCGGATGACTGTACATATAATCCTACCTATAGCGAGAACGGGAGATTTGGTCATTTGAGTGTTTGGTTGAGTTGTAAGTTGGTGCAGATTTAGTTAGAGTTGGTTGGATCTAGAATCAGTTACCCGGACATATTATTACACTTCAAGACTGTATATATTTATTTCTACTAACAGTATTCCTGAATTGACTAACACGTGTTCCATTTTGTATATTTCGTTCAATATAACTTACATTTTCTATCTCCATATCTGTTTTTGTTATTTATTATTTTGTGTGGTTTCTCACCCGGAATCCACAACATAAACTGAAATGGTTTATGTTGTGGGATCTCCCCTTTCTATGGAATAATGGACTCACCTGATGTGTACATATAATCCTGTCTATACAGAGATCTGCAGATGTAAAGAGTTTAAGAGTTTAGTAAGGAGTCAATTGGTCAGTAAGTTGGTGCAGAGTTAATTGGAGTTGTTTGGATATAGACTCATTACCCGGACATACTATTTCACTTCAAGACTGTATATATTAATTTCTACTAATAGTGTTCCTGAATTGACTAACCCGTGTTCCAGTTTGTATATCTTGTTCAAAATAATTTACATTTTCTATCTCCATATCTGTTTTTGATATTTATTATTTTTTGTGGTTTCCTACCCGGAATCCACAACAAATTTATTGAAAGAAAAATTATGTGGAAAGAAAAAGAGTCAGGAAAAGTCAATATTTCTGTATATAAGGAGGTTACTTCGTTAGACGACCGGATGAACAAACAACTGCCAAGAACGTCATTTCATGTGTGGCACCCTAATGCTTTCGAAAAAGTTTTTATGTTTTGGCCCAGGCTACATGGAATCACCTTGCTAGTAAGAAAAATCTAAGCTCTTTCAAGAAAATGGAGGGCTGCTGTAGATTAGCAGGAGAGCAAACATGAGGAGAATTTGAAAATCTTAGGAAGATAAATCGTTTACAAAAGATATCTCGTTATGACAAATGTTTCTTCACCTTTACTATCGTGGACTCCCAAATCGGAAAATCGATACGCGTTTACGAATAATCGAATTTTCTTAACTTGATTGAAACGGAAGATTATGATCCACAGTTCTTATAATTATTTTGTAAGATTCCGAAGGAGACATCGGTAACCTACATTATGAAACGACAAATGTATAAAGACAAAAAAAAAAAAAGAAAGGAATATTGTTCACAAACATTCTTGCCTTATTAGGAAGAATCACGCGCACGCATGCACACACATACACAAATATACTCGCAGACGCACAAACAAATATACTCGCAAACATAAAACATATATTAACAGACACTCACATATACATATTTACGCAGACACAAACACACATATATATTTGCAGATGCGCACACATATATATTCGAAACGCCATAATATATATTCACAGAAACATACATATATATTCATATACACACACATACATTCGCAGACACACATATATATTTCCAAACATACATACATACATATATTCGCAAACACACATGAATATATATTCGCAGACACACCTACATATATATTCGCAGGCACACCTGTATATATATTCGCAGATTGAGGCGTATATATATTCGTAGATGCATACATATATACATTCCCACCGCACACACATATGTACTCGAAGACACACATACATATATATTTGCAGACAGACACACAGACGTACCTACATACATATTGGCAGACAACACACATACGAACATAATCGAAGACGCACACACATATACTAGCCGACACACGCATATAAATTATTCACAGTCATATGCATACACATAGTCGACGCATTTACATATATATTCGAAGACACACACACATACTCTCACATAGATATTCGAAGACACACACAGATATATATATTCACAGATGAACACACATATACACTTGAAAATGCATACATATATTGCATTCACAAACGCACACATGAATATTCGCAAACGTACAAACGTGTATTCACAGACACACAGACACATGTATTCGCAGACACACACAGACATATATTCGCAGATACACAAATGTACATATATTCGTTAACCATGTTTTATGAAATAGAAAGAACAGGGAATATTAAGCAATGGTTGAGTTTCGATTATATCATTTGATGTTAGGTAGAAATTTGTATAGTGTTCTGATGAAAGTATGTGTTATGTTCTGAGCACATTCGCCCATCTACGTAGAGATGCTCGGCAACCTAAGTCTGTTCAGAAAAGACATTATAATGATCAAGAATATATACTGTCAGCAAACTGTCTGGATACGGACAACAAATGAAACCAGCAGATATACAAAAATGGAAAGGGGTGTAAGTCAAGGATGTGTCTTACGGGATTTATTCAACGCATACAGCAAGACAATTCTGAAAGAATTCGTCAATGGCAGCTAGAGTCTTAATAAGATACGCAGATGTCACAGGGCTAATAAAAGACACGGAAAGGAAAATACAAGGTCTCCTACAGAAGGCTACAAAGGAAAACGAGAAGAAAGGACTAAACACAAAAGCAAGAACTTTAAATGCATAGACATCAGCAAAAAGAACAGCTCCAAATGCTAACTACAGGTCGGGGATACTAAAATGAAGCAGGCACAGAAATCTAAATACCTGGAAGTGTTCTAACAGAAGACGGAAAGTGCGCCACTGAGATCAGAAGGCATAATAGCATGGCCAAGGACGCAATCTAAGAGCTGATATTGAGAAGCAAAGAAATTTAGTTGGAAAAGATAACCCTGCGACAATTTATCCATCGCAGACTCTACGTATGGTTTCCATGTGAGACAAAATGCTTGACAAAGATTGGAAAATGAAAACGGCTGATATAGGTTCATCCCACACAAAGGAGAAGGTAGGTAGATATAAAGAGACTAAATAGGTGCGAACTCTTTGGTGTGGGTAGATTTTATCCCCCCGAATGTCGATGCAATCGGCGCATTCTCCCCCCAAAAGAACGATAACAGAGAACAAATACCGACTAAGAAAATCGTTGGATTTTGCAATGCGGTTTGCCAATATTCAAAACAAGAGAGAAATAAATAATAAAACCCAAAACAGATTACCAGTAGAATAAAATCCTACAGTACTGAAAAACGTAACATGCAAGCAAAAAGCAACGAACATATTGCATATTGTATTTGTACTCATATTGTTAGTACCTGTTAAAGTCCCAACTATGAGCAAATAGTTAGCATACAAACTGGGTTCTTTTCTCTCAGGCATGCAGAGACTTTGGGCTGAGTATTAGCTTGAAAAAAACAAAAAAACAAAAAAAAAACAAGCGTCTTGGATCAAGACACCGCAGCACCACTGGTCATCACAAACAATGACTATGAGCTAGATGTAGTCCATCAGTTTACCTACCTTGGCTCTACCATCACTGGCAACCTCTCCCTGGACATAAAGTTCGATAAGGGAATTGGGAAGGCAGCCACGACCCTTGCGAGCCTCACAACACGAATTTGGACGAACTCGAAGCTGACAGTGAAGACAAAGATGGCAGTGTACAGCGTTTGTGTCATCAGTACACTGCTATATGGCAGTGAGACATGGATCACGTACCAGGCAAGAGAGACGTCTGAATACCTTCCACGTGAGAGGTATTCGACGTATATTGGGAATCTCTTGGCAAGACAAGGTGCCTAACACTGAGGTCCTCTCTCGAGTGGGTATACCTACCATGTTCACAGTATTTAAACAGCGCAGACTCCGTTGGCTAGGCTATGTCCACTGCATGCCAGACGGTCGCATTCCATAAGCCATCTTGTATGGAGAGCTGACCTCTGGACAAAGACCCACTGGACAGCCACAACTGCGGTATCGTGACATCATAAAACGCGATATGAAAGCTGTGGGCACCAACACGAAGACATGGGGGAGCGTAGTAGTCGACCGGACCAAATGGAGAGGAACCCTGGTCCAACAACTCAAATCAAGGGCGGAGCAACTGACACATGTCGCCATAGAGTGGCGGGTTTGAAGAAAGGAAAATGACAGCTCCGACAGACCAGAAACAAAACACAAA
Organism: Ascarosepion bandense; assembly: GCA_037127315.1. Lineage (NCBI taxonomy): Eukaryota > Metazoa > Mollusca > Cephalopoda > Sepiida > Sepiidae > Ascarosepion > Ascarosepion bandense. Next base: position 1,620,357 of record JBBBDQ010000951.1, read on the forward strand.
TGCAACCTCTGCAACAAAGACTGTCACTCCCGCATCGGTTTCTACAGTCACAGACACCTATGTCCCGTCAAGCAGACAACTAGGATGCTACCCATGGTCAACCCTGTGGCCTACTACTACTAAACTGGGTTCAGAATTTTTTTTTTAAATAAAGTTTTCAGCAATACATTCATGAAAACAATTACCAGCAAAACATTTTCAAAAATATTATTAGAAATACATTTTTTTTTAAATATTTCCAGAAATGTATTTAAAAAATATTATCTGAAATACATTTAAAAAAATATTACCTGAAATACACTTTTGAAAAAAAGAATTATCAGAAAAGCATTAAAAATATTACTAGCAATCGTGTTTGCAAAAAATCTATTACCAGCAATATCATTTTTACATTAATGAAACCAGATTCTCGATAAAAAAAAAAAACTATTTACGTCAATACAACATGATCTACAAATTGACTTCTGATAAGAATCCAGATTCTGTTGATATGAACCTATCCTAAAAAGCTTGTCAGCGTTAAATATCCCATTGAGGTTGATATGCCGTAAAGCAAAATAAAACAAACCTGATCTACAAACTGATTTTTTATAAAGAATACATACGCTATTCATACGAACCTATCCTAAAAAGCTTGTCAGCGTTAAATATTCCATTGAGGTTGATATGCCGTAAAGCAAAATAAAACAAACCTGATCTACAAACTGATTTTTTTATAAAGAATACATACGCTATTCATACGAACCTATCCTAAAAAGCTTGTCAGCGTTAAATATTCCATTGAGGTTGATATGCCGTAAAGCAAAATAAAACAAACCTGATCTACAAACTGATTTTTTTATAAAGAATACATATGCTATTCATACGAACCTATCCTAAAAAGCTTGTCAGTGTTAAATATCCCATTGAGGTTGATATGCCGTAAATCAAAATAAATCAAATCAAACCAAACCAGTTAAACATTTCTGCGGCGAACCCTCGTTGTGGTTTCTGAAGCCACTCAATGCAGGTTTTCTATTCTTTTTTAACTTCCTTTGGCAATTGAACGAAGTTAATTAATCTTCTGTTTATCCAGAAAGAATCAATGTTCGAAACGCCGTGTTTACTCATTCATTAAGGCATTTGTACATATTTACAGATTAAATCATTTATACAAATTCGCCTTCAAAGTTTTGTCTTGAGTTCCGAAAAGTGGTGATGTACTTCGAACTATTGAATTAAAATCACTCTTATGTAAATTATAACAGGTTCTCGTTTATATGGCTTATTACGTGAATCGAATAAGCTGTAAAAGACCTCCAGGATTGGCATATTTACTAAAGCTTGAAGGTTATTGGCAGCGCTTTATTATCCAATTCTGATGCTATTGACCCAAATTGCGAAAACGCAAATATACGCACAAATACGGTATAGTAACTTTTCTATGTGCTGTTACTTTTAAGGACGTGAGCGATTATAGCTCTCCACAATTTCGTGTTCATTGTAGGTTTTATTAGATTCTAAACGCTGTTCCAGAAGTTGAATAAAGTATTAAGAAACAGGACAATTTCACTAGAAACAAAAAGGAGAGTACTGGATTATTATGTTGTCAATTCTTCAATATGGCAGTGAATGCCTGACAATATCCTCAAAGATGGAGAAAAAAACCTGAAGCAACTGAAATGTGGTTCTACGGAAGCATACTTGATATAAAGTGGGGGGTCAGTTCCATATTATAATCAATATATAAACTGACCCCTCATTTTGTGACCACATCAGTTTCTATACATTTATATTCCTGAGATCCAAAAGCACAAGGATGCATTTCAGGAACTGAGAAAAATATTAAGAAACAGAACAATTTCGCTCATAACAAAGAGGAGAGTACTGGATTGCTATGTGATTTCGGTTCTTCAATATGGCAGTGAAGGTTGGACAATATCTTTGAAGATAAAGGAAAAACTTGAAGCAGCTGAAATGTGGTTCTACAGAAGGATGCTGCGGATATCATGGACCGAGCATGTGAGCAATGACGAGGGTTTGGAAAGGATGGAGTCGAAAAGGGAATTTATATCTAGCATCAGGAAGAGACAACTAAAATTCCTGGGACATGCAATGAGGAAGGAGGGCTAAGAGAACCTGTTACTAAGAGGCCAGATAGAGGGAAAAAGAGACAGGGGAAAGCAGCGGATAGCATATTTGAAGAACCTAATCAGGTGGATAAGGGAACGAGGGTTGCATGGTGTAAAAAGAGAAGGTGTGCACAGAGCCACCAGGGACAGGGAGATGTGGAAAGCCATACTCGCCTACGTCCTGAAATGACATGGCACATAAAAAACAAAAAACGTTGTTCTGTAATCTATTTAAACAAGCTCGTTTGGAAAGTTATGCCCTGTTTTCTTCTGTCTCTCTTGTTGTCAATATATCCTGTGAGTGTCACATTTTCCTGGCCTTACCTCATTATATTTTTTGAGAAATTTATGCTTTCTCTTTCTGTCATTATTGATATGTGTTCTTTTTACTCGCATTTGCTCTCAGGTTTTGTTGTTGTTCACACGTTCAGTCCTTATTTTCAACATCTTTTTGTAGAAGCATCGCCTCAAGTTACTTATAAATCTATAAAGAGATAGACCATCATTCACTGCCATTTAAGAAGACTGATATTACATAAATGTTTAATAATCTTCTCTATTTTTATAATAACCCTTTCATTACACCCGGCGTTGCTCGGGTGTAATGAAAGCATTAAAACTAATCCATGGACCTAGAACTCAAACTTTTGGATGTTGGCACGAAAGACTAAAAAGCAATAGTTGTTTCCAGTTAAAGCAAAACCGTACACTAAAAGAAAAAGGAAGAGATGTAAGTCAAATTTTGATTTCCTGGTATCGATATCAAATAAGTTTTTTCGTTGTAAACTGAATTTTGAAGGCTAAATAAGTCCTCTGAGTAAATGGTATCATGGCTGAGATTAAGAACTACAATTATACCTACTTAGATCCAAATCCGAAGCAAAAACTAAAATAAAAGGACTGAAAAAATACAAACATACAGGCAGATAAACAGACGCACACACACAAACATTTCGCCTTATATATATATATATATATTAGCGATTTTCTACACTATTGTAAGAAATGCAACCTTGAAACTTCTAAATATCGTTTCTTATCTCTTTGTCTATGAGTGTATCAAATTTGATTAAAATCGGACCACTCTTTCTATAGCCCGATTTCTTCGTTTATCGATTTTCGATATTTATCGGGGGTACCTCGACACAAAACCTAGCTAAGAACACTCGCAGACGCTTATAGTACAACCGTGTAAATTTTCGAGAAAATCGGTTCAGCCGTTTCGGGGTCTATAGGCAACGGACACACACACACACACACACACACACACACACACACACACAAAGTTCCATCTAAGAAGTTTAGATTTTCTCGTTTCTAAATACTTTGTTTAACTTTAAGATGGCTGCTTTCGCAATCCTAATGCGCCTTCCGATTCGAGTGTCGCATTTTCTATCCTTTTTTAAAAAACATCCCCACATAGTTAGATTGTTGTATTTGCTTGATTTTGGTTTCACCAATTTGTTACGTGCATATTTTGCTTTCTTATAAAATTAGAAAGAGACTCTTCGGTTTTGTGTTTTGATCAATATTACTTTTTCGGTTTTGTGTTTTGATCACTATTACTTTTTCGGTTTTGTGTTTTGATCACTATTACTTTTTCGGTTTTGTGTTTTGATCACTATTATTTTTTCGGTTTTGTGTTTTGATCACTATGTATTGTTTGATTACTTTTCCAGCTTTTCTTCAACAACTTCAGATAAACTTTCAAAATAGAAACCCTACTTAATTACTCATGGAATTTTAAAACAAATCTTCCAAAAATGCTGTCCCAATGTCACCACCGGTTTTACAATCTTCACCTCATACTCTTCAGCACATAAACAACTCGCATAAAATATTATTCTTTTCTTTATTAGCCTCATGTAATGTATGCGAAACCAAATATTTAAGAGTTAGAAATTTGTTTAACTGCATATCAACTTCTGTCGGTTATTTAATGCCAAAATGGTAGGGTTTTAAGGTATTTTCTTACTGTTCAGTTAAAGTGAAAAGATTGATTTAGTCAGATTTTGACGATAAATTTTTTATTTAATTTTAGAAATCTGAAGATGTCTTTTAGTTTTGTGTTCAAAAATGTACTGATGGTAATTTTTTTTCTTTAAAATGTACTATGGCAATAATTTAAATTATGGTAATGATTTTTCCTTCAAAAATGTAGTGTTGGTAATATTTTCCCCTAAAAATATATATTTTTCTATAATAGTCTATAAAAATGTATATTTTTCTATAATAGTCAATATAATTTTTTTTCTATAAAAGTTTATTTTTTACTTTCATAGTGTTTTGACCCCAGATTGGGAGTTAACTATTTGCCCATAGTTTGGATCCTAACAGGTGCTACTACTTTAGGTTAGGGTAGATCTGGAAACAACAGCGATTAAAAGGTGGTTTCTGGATCAAACAGTGTATCCGTTTTGACAATCTTAAATGATCGGTTCAATGTTTTGAACATGATGAAGGATATTCTTCGAATAATCTATTTCTGGATCGAATAGTGATTAAAAGCGTATGGTTTATGACAATCGTAAATGATTAACCCAGTGTCTTAAGTATGACAAAGGAAGGACATTATTCGAAAAATCCATTTCTGGATCGAATAGAGATGACAAGTGTATCCTTTATCACAATCGTAACTGATCGGCCCAGTGTCTTAAGAATGACAAAGGAAACGGCATAATTCGAATAATCTATTTTTGGATAGAATAGTGATGACAAGTATATCCTTTATGACAATTGTAAATGAGTAGCAGAATGTCTTGAGGTTGATGAAGGACATTATTGAAATTATACATTTATGAATCAAATAGAGATGACAATCTAAATAATCGGTTCAATGTCTTGAATAAGGACTGTCATGGTGGCATCACCCACAACGGAATGAACTCTTCCAACCATTACATATACCTCCCCTCACAAGAGGTGAGAGTAGATAGCCAGTAGATAGCGTAGATATCCTAAGTAGCCGAGAAGTAGCATAAGAGAGTAGCCTTAGGAGAGCGCTCTGAACATAGTTGAGAGTTGTCTACGAACACTGCTACCGTAACGACGATTACGAGTCCCAGTACGAGGGTCAAATTATAGTATTCCTCACTAACCAGTATTATCGTTCTACAAAGTTCCAAGTGTTGTATTTTGCCGTGTTTAATATATATTCGTTATTTCCTATTTTGATTGTTTTGTGTTATTCTTGCTGGACCTTTAACCGTGTCCACGACAAGTGGCGACGAAGATTCGAAAGAATTCACTCGGAGATATAAAAAAGAAAAACATCGTCCCACGACAAGGACCAAGGACCAAGGACTTAAACAGTTTCCATCTATACCATAAATAAAGAGGAACGCATTTAATTTTTACATTAAGTTTCTTTAACAGATGACAACCCTAACAGTAAATTGGTTAAAGGGGCCACTTGTAATTGACTGTAAGTCACTGGTGTCTGCTATTTTTACCTGGGGTTATACATCTTGGAGACCAATGTGGTTATGGACGTAACATCTGCAATTGACAATCATCATCTAAAAATACTAGTTGAACAAAAGCAACATGAAATGGTCAGAAAAGTGCCTAATATCAACAGTATAATCGTATAGGACCATTTAAAAATTGGCATGGTTCTGTACATAGGGAAATGTTTTCCACGTGAATTTGGTGAAAGTCAGCATGTTTGACGTTTTGAAATGTTGACGATATTTCTGCTAAGAAATTCAACTTATACATTTATTGATAGAATGATAACTTGCTTCCTTTATGACTATTTATTGAAACATGGCCAAGCAGGATACTCGAATTCTTAAAAGAAATCGGAGTGTACAGAAAAAAATGACTGGTTGAATACTATCTCACACGCACATAGATATATGTATTTCTACCAACTTGCTATATATTCCAAGACTTAGTTCTACCGAATGTGCGTTTTCAAATCTTGTATCTGTACATACAATGTATGTAGGCTGGATTTGGCTTCAGATAACCTGTGGTGGTTGGTATGCCATGAAATCTAAACAGCCAAATTAAATATATACATTTTTATAAAATATTTTAATTTAAAATATATTAAATATATAAATTTGTTAAATGTATGAATTTGTTTAAATATATGTCTGTTATATGTATTAATTTGTTAGATATATAAACTTCTTGAAATTGTTCTTAACTTTTTGTTGGATTTTTAATCATTCGATTTGGCGTTAAATGGGCCAAGATGGATTGATACGCCGTAAAACAAAACAAAAAACAACAAAAAAAAAACCTTTATGACAATTTTAGACAGTCGACTCCATTGCTTGATATTTCTGAAGGTGAAAAATATTTGATGAATCTGCGCCAAAAGAAGTATTGCGACATTTTACTGTTCTTTTCTGGAATTTAACCAGAAGGCCATTGCAGAATTTTAATGCTAGCAACTGAATGATGTGCTCATTCGTTAAGCAAAATGCGACTGGCGCTGGTTAAACGACGAGATCGGATTCTGCTTTATGACAATTTTCGGTCACATTTGGCTAGGATGACACTACAGATTTTCACCGACATAGAATGCTAGCCATTGTTGCATCCAACATATCCCACTGATCTTGCAATCATTGATTTATATTTTTTAAAGTATCTTGACAATTGATTTATAAAACTAAAAGAAATTCTGTTGCAAAGAAAATACAGCTACTTTATACAAATATTTTATAGCATTTAAACCGTACGAAATATATTAAAGGTATAAATAGCCTTGTACATCATTGATAGAAATATATTGATGTCGAGAGTTGACAGATTCCACTACTGTTTAATTATATTAATGAAGAAATAATAGATGCATTTAAAATCGGATATTGTTTTACGAAAAATATTATGGAAAGAAAAATTTAAATAGACGATTTAATATGCTGTTTAAAACATAGAGATTATAGAGTGTTATAAAATGTTCGATTTGGCTTACCCCATACAGCTATTAAACAGTAACCAAGTATTTTTCATCTGCTTTTAACATTCATCATGTTTATCATACTATTAAAATAAATGAAAAGACCCAGTATATAATTCACAGATAATTTAACTGGGACATATTGTTTGGATAGAAATATGCGATTAGTAACAGAGCTGTCACTTGAATAGAAAATTACCTTCACACAAAGAGCATTCAACTAAACGCTAAGATTGAATTGCAATTGAAAGGAAACGTAGATCCACCAAAAAGACGTGATAGTTGAACGGAAACCGAACAGATCTAAAGTGTTATCATTTGAAAGAGATTTATCATTTGAAAGGAAACATTAATCTACCAAGAGAGATTTCAATTGGAAAGAGACAAAGCAGTACTAAGTGTATTTTCAGTTGAAAGAAAATATGGCTTCTCAGGGAGTGCTTGCAATTAAAAACATACACGGATCAACCAACAGAAGTTATGCTTGAAAAGAATCTTGACTATATCAATATAATGACGACAAATATGCTGTTGAATGATTTACCAGTTAAGAGGGAATATATAGCCAACGATATAGAGTAACTGAAAGAAATAACAAAAAAACATGATACACAACAGAAATCTATCATCTGAAATGAATAATGACTTTAAAAGACCTTTAAATTGAGAGAAAATATACATCTAAAAATGTTTCTATTAAAGGAATCATGGCCCCAAAACAAATTTTGATTGAAACGAAACTTGGATTTAACAGGAGAATATTCATTTCAACAAAATGTAGCTCGGAAAAGGAAGTTTAAAATTAAAACAAAAGATGTCACCAACAGGAGAGCTTTCAACTGAATCAAAACAAAGCCCAAACAAGAGATTTTTAAATTAAGAGAAACAAGGCTCCGAAAAGGAGGTTTCAAATTTAAATAAAACCTGTCATTAATAGGAGAGCTTTCAACTGAACCAACATAAAGCTCTAACAAGAGATGTTTAAATTAGAACAACACATGGCTCCGAAAAGGTGGCTACAAATTGAAATAAAACCTGTCTCATCATGAGAGATTTCAACTGATCTAAAAAAGTTTCAACAAGAGGTATTTAAATAAAAAAACATGGCCGTAAAAAGGGGACTTCAGATTAAAATAAAACTGCCTGCATCTGGAGAGATTTAAATTGAACCAAAAATATCTCCAACAAGAGATATTTAAATTACAATAAACATAGCCCCAAAAGTGGGGTTTCAAATTGGAATAAACATGTCTCTAACAGAAAAGACTTCCATTAAACAAAGTTAAACGAGTGAAATATAAATTAAAACCCAACATATCTCTAAAAAGCCACTTCAAATTGAAATAAAATCTGTCTCCACAGGAAAGCTTTCAATTTAAACAAAATGAATCTGTAACAAGAGATAATTAAATTTAAAAAATTCATGGCTCCAAAAAGGGGGCTACAAATAAAAATAAAATCTGATTCTACAAGAATTATTTTAATTGAACAAAAACAAAGACCCAAGATAAGATATTTAAACTAAAACAAAACATGGCTCCAGAAAGGGACCACCAAATAAAAAAAACCCTGTCTCCAACAGGTGAGATTTTAAATGAACAAAAACAAAACCCCAATAATAGATCTTTAAATTAAAACAAAACTCAGCCCCGAAAAAGAGGTTTCAAATTGAAATAAAACCCACGGGTGAGATTTCAACTGAACCAAAACAAAGATTCAGCAATAGATATTTAGTTTAAAATAAATATGCCTCTGAAAAGGGGACTTTAATATAAAATAAAAGACGTCTTCACAGAAGATATTTCAACGCTCCAACAAGATATATTTAAATTAAAACAAAACATAGCAAAAAAATGGGCGCTTTAAATTGAAATAAACTTGTCTCCCACAGGAGTTCTTTTAACTGAGCTAAAGCAAATTTCCATCGACATAGATTTAAATTAATACAAAATATGCCAATCAAAAACAAAGCTCAAACAAGAGATATATATAAATTAAAACAGTAAATAGCTAAAAAAAAAACGTATTTAAGTTGACATAAACCAAATAATAAGCAAGAAATATATAAATAAAAACAGAAGAAGGCCTCAAAAACGGGCTTTAAAATTAAATAAACTATATCTAAAAACAGAAATATATAATTTAAAACAGAAGATAGTCCCAAAAAGAGATTTTAATTTGAAGTAAACCATATCTCAAGCAAGTGATATATACATTAAAACTGAAGATGGCTCCGAAAACGGTCTTTAAATTGGAATAAACCATATGTCCAACAATAGATATATAAATTAAAACAGAAGATGGGTTCGAAAACGGTCTTTAATTTGAAATAAACGATATCTCCAACAACAGACATAAAAATTAAAACAGAAGATGGCACCAAAAACAGGCTTATAATTGAAATAAACTATATTTCAAAACAACAGGTATATACATTAAAACCGACGATGGCTCCAAAAACGGGCCTTAAACTGAATTAAACCATATCTCCAACAACAGATATATAAATTAAAACAGAAGAAGGATCCAGAAACAGGTTTTAATTTGAAATAAACCATATCTCAAACAACAGATATATACATTAAATCAGAAGATGGCTCCAAAAACGAGTTTTCAATTGAAATAAACCATATCTCAGACAACAGATATATGAAATAAAACAGAACATGGCTCCAAAAACGGGCTTTAAATTGAAATAAACCATATCGCAAACAGCAGATATATAAATTAAAACAGAAGATGGATCCAAAAACGGGCTTTAAATTGAAATAAACCATATCTCAAACAACAGATATATGAAATAAAAAAGATGTCACCAAAACAGGCTTAAAATTGAAATAAACTATATCTCTAAACAACAGATATATAAGTTAAAAAAGATGGCTCAAAAACGGACTGTAAATTGAAATGAACCATACCTCAAACAACAGATATATAAATTGAAACAGAAGATGGCTCCTAAAACGAGTTTAAATTGAAATAAACCATATAGCAAACAAGAGACATATGAAATTAAAAAGAAGATGGCTCAAGAACAGGCTTTAAATTGAAATGAACCATATCTCAAACAACAGATATATAAATTAAAACAGAAGATGGCTCCAAAAACGGGTTTATATTGAAATAAACCATATTTAAAACAACAGATATATAAATTCAAACAGAAGATGGCTCCAAAAGCGGACTTTAAATTGAAATATACCTAACCTGAACCATGACATATATAAATTAAAAGAGGAGATGGCTCCTGAAACGGGCTTTAAACTGAAATAAACCATATTGCAAACAAGAGATATATAAATTAAAACAGAAAATGGCTCCAAAAACGGGCTTTAAATTGAAATAAACCATATCTCAAACAACAGATATACAAATTAAAACAGAAGATTGCTCGAAAACGGACTTAAATTGAAATAAACCATATCTACAACAACAGATATATGAATTAAAACAGTTGATTGACCCCAAAATGGGCTTTAAATTGAAATAAACCATAACACAAACAACAGATGTATAAACTAAAACAGATTATGGCTCCAAAAACAGGCTTTAAATTGAAATATACTATATCCCAAACAACAGATATATAAATTAAAACAGAAGATGGCTCCAAAAACGTGCTTTAAATTTAAATAAAGCAGATGTCAAACAAGTGGTATATAAATTAAAACAGAACATGGCTCCATGAACTATCTTTAAACTAATATACACCATATCTCAAACAACAGATATATAAAGTAAGACAAAGTAAGACAAAATTTTGCTCCTAAAAGGGGCTTTCAGTCAAAATAATCCATTTCTCAGACAACAGATATATAAATTAAAACAGAAGATGGGCCCAAAAACGGGCTTTAAATTTATATAAACCATATCGCAAACAACAGATATTTAAATTAAAAAAGATGTTTCCAAAAACGGGCTTTAAATTGAAATAGACCATATCTCAAACAGGAGATATATAAATTAAAACAGAAGATTGCTAGAAAAATGGTCTTAAATTGAAATAAACCATATCTAAAACAAGAGATATATAAATTAAAACAGAAGTTGGCTCCAAAAACGGGGTTTAAATTGAAATATACCTAAACTGAACTATGATATATATAAATTAAAGCTGAAGATGGCACCTGAAACGGGCTTTAAATTGAAATAAATCATATCGCAAACAAGAAATATATATATTAAAACAGAATATGGCTCCAAAACAGGCTTTAAATTGAAATAAATCATATCTCAAACAACAGATATATCAATTAAAACAGAAGATGGTACCAAAAACGGCCTTTAAATTGAAATAAACCATATCTCAGACAACAAATATACAAATTAATACAGAAGATTGCTCGAAAAACGGTCTTAAATTGAAATAGACTATATCTAAAACAACAGATATATGAATTAAATCATAAGATGGCTCCAAAAACGGTCTTAAATTGAAATAAACTATGTCTCAAATAACAGATAAATTAAAACAGAAGATCGACCCCAAAACGGGCTTTAGATTGAAATAAACCATACCTTGAACAACAGATGTATAAAGTAAAACAGAAGATGGCTCCAAAAACGGGCTTTAAATTGAAATAAATCATATCTCAAACAAGTGATATATAAATTAAAACAGAACATGGCTCCAAAAACGGGTTTTAAATTGAAATAAACCATATCTCAAACAAAAAATATACAAATTAAAACAGAAGCTGTCTCCAAAAACTGGCTTTATATTAAAATAAACCATATCTCAAACAACAGATATATAAATTAAACAGACATGGCTTCCAAAAAAGTGGGTAATTTAAAATAAAACCTGTTTCCAAATGGAGATATTTCAATAGAACCAAAACTAAACTCTAACAAGACGCATTTAAACTAAAACGTAATATGGCTCTAAAATGTGGTCTTAAAATTGAAATAAATCCTTTTTCCAACAGAAAAGGGTTTTAATTTAATCAAAATAAACTCCAACAAGAGATATTTAAATTAAAACAATACATAGCTCCGGTACGGGTTAGTCAAATTAAAATGAAACATGTCTTCAACAGGAGAGATTTCAATTGAACCAAAATAAAGAGCCATCGAGAGATATTTCAATTAAAACAAAAATTGGCCACGGAAAGAGACTTTCAGCCTGATATAAAACCTGTCTTCAACAGAAGAGATTTCAATGAAACCAAAACAAAGCAAGTGATATATAAATTAAAACTAAACATAGTTCCGGAAAGAAAGTTCAAAAAAGAAAAACACATCCTATCTCATACAGGAGAGCTTAAAATTGAAATGAAGGAACGCTCCAACAAGAGATATTTAAATTAAAACATAACGTGGCCTCAAAAAAAGGATTTTAAATGAAAATAAAACCTGTCTCCAACTGGAGAAATTTCAATTAAACCAGAACAAAGCTCTAGAAAGAGATATTTAAATTAAAATAAAACATGTATCCGGAAAGAGACTTTCAAATTAAACTAGAATCTGTCTCTAACAGGAGATATTTCAGCTGAGATAAAACTAAGATCTGACAAATGGTATTTACAGTAAATCACAACATGACTTTAAAAATGGGTCTTAAAATTGAAATTAAACCTGTATCTCACGGGAGAGATTTCAATTGAACCAAAACAAAACTCCAGCAATAGATATTTAAATACAAAAATAGCTACGTAAAGAAAGTTTCAAGTTAAAATGAAACCTGACTCAAACAGGAGAGATTTAAGCTGAATCAAACAAAAGTTCCTACAAGAGAAATTTAAATAAAAACAAACATGGCTCGGCAAAGGGGACTTCAAATTAAAATAAAAACTGACCCTACAGAAGAAATTTCATTTGAACCAAACCAAAGCTCCAACTAGAGATATTTCAATTACAACAAAAAAACATGGCTCTTAAAAGGGTGCTTAAAATTGAAATAAACCTGTTTCAAATAGAATTTTCAACTGAAATTCCAATAAGAGAAATTTAAATTTACAGATACATGGCTCATAAAAAGTGGTTTAAATTAAAATAAAACCTGTCTCCAACAGGAGAGCTTTCAACTGAACCCAAAAAAGCTCCAAGAAGAGATATTTCATTGAAACGAAACATGGGTACAAAGCTCCAAGAAATTTCAATTCAACCAAAACAAAAACCAAACAAGTGATATATTAAAATAAAACACTTGGCCCTTAAAAAGAACTTTAAATTGAAATAAAATGTGTCTCTGACAGGAGAGCTTTCAACTGAACCAAAACAAATCTCCAAGAATAGTTATTTCAATTAAAACAAAACAAAATGGCTCCACAAAGAAGACTTTGAAATGAAATAAAACTTGCCTCTAACAGGAGATATTTCAATTGAAGCAAAACAACGCTCCAGCAAGTATATTTAAATTACAACAAAGCATGACTCCTAAATGGGAGTTTCAAATTAAAATAAAGCCTGTCCTTAACAGAAGAGCTTTTAACTGAACCAAACCTAAACTCTAGCAAGTGATATTTAATTATTACAAAATATATTTCCGAAAATGGAGCATAAAATTAAAATAAAGCCTGTCCTTAACAGAAGAGATTTTACCTGAACCAAACCTAAACTCTAGTAAGTGATATTTAATTAAAAACAAAATATATTTCCGAAAAAGGAGAATCAAATTAAAGTAAAATCTCTCTTAAACAGGGGAGATTTCAACTGAACATAAACAAAGCTCCTATAAGAGATATTTAACTTTAAACAAAACATTGTTTGAAAAATGGAGCTTCAAATTAAAATAAAATCTTTCATCAGCAGAGAAGATTTTAATTGAATATGAACAAAGCTCCAAAAAGAGATATTTAAATTAAAACAAAATATGGCTCCAAAACGGGCTTTAAATTGAAATAAACCATGTCTGTAACAGGAAAAATTACCATTCTCCAAAGTGAGATATTTAAATTACGAGAGATATGGCTCTGAAAAAGAGGGATTTTAAATTGAAATAAAAGGTCTCCACAGGTGACATTTCAACTGAACTAAAACAAACTTCCAAGCAGAGATACTTAAACTAAATAAAAATTCTGTCTCTAAAAAGATGACTTAAAATTGAAATAAAAATTCAGGAGAGATTTCAATTGAACCAAAATAGAGTTCCAAAAATATATATTTCAATTAAAACAAAACATGGATACAATAAGAGGGTATAAATTAAAAGAATATATATCTCAAAATATGGCTATCAATTGACATAACTGTCGACAAAAAGATTCTTTTATTTTTATTTATTTTTTTTTTATAAGCGTTTCACCCCGAGCAAGGCCTGTCACTGCCACTACTACGCAGGGGGCTACGTAGAGTGGAGAAAGGCTGACTAAATATAGGAAATGTCAGAGGGTGGGTGATAGGCGAGTAAGGATACCGAGAATGAGGGTTGGGTAGATGAGAGTGTTCTGAGAATAGTTGGGAGTTAGTGTGATAGGAGGTGTCTATTGACCCTACATTTAAACACCTGGAGATTGTAACTGTCGGGAAAGCAGACTTGTGGAAGGGAGTTCCACAGGCGGGAAGCGCGAGAAAAGAAGCTGTTGGAGTAGAATTTACGGTTACATCTTATTTATTTAACTGTAAAAGGGTGGGACCTAGTTGCTAATCTAGTATCTCGTGTAAATTCCTGCTTAGGCGGCACCAGTTATCTAAGCTCATCGGAGCAGAAGCCATGAAAGTACTTGTAGAAGAGGCACAGGGAAGCCACATCACGCCGGTGAGAGTGCGGCTGCAGCCGGTCTGCCAAGTCAGTATCAACCACGTTACAGATCCTCCTTTGTATTTTGTCAAGAAGCCCAAGGAAAGCAGCAGGGGCACCCGACCAGATATGGCAGCAATATTCAATACACGGGCGGATGGTAGATTTGTATATGTGCAGAATAGATTCAGGTGGGAAAAATTTCCGGGCCCTGCACAGGGAGCCGACTTTCATAGCAGCAGATTTGGCAATGGATTCAATATAGTCATTCCATTTGAGGTCCGCCGAGAGTGTAAGGCCAAGGAGGCGTAGTATTTTACTCTCTGGGAGGCTAGCCTGTCCCATGCTAATGGGAGGTAGATGCGATTGTCTATGGTGGTTAGTTGATAACAGCTTTGTTTTAGAGGCATTGAAATTTACCAACCATTTTCTACCCCAGGCCACTACGGATTGGAGGTCCCTTTCAAGTACGGCAGCGAGGTTCACTTTGTCGTCCAGACATGGTTTCTGATCGATGCGAGAGTAGATTGTTGTGTCGTCTGCATACATGCCAACTTGGGATCTAATGGTGTCGGGGAGATCATTAATGTAGATCAGAAAGAGCGTGGGACCTAGGATGGAACCTTGAGGGACGCCCGCGTTCGTCTGGTAGTTTTGGGAGGCATGCCCATTTAATACCACCTTCAATGTGCGGTTAGAGAGGAAAGACTGGATGAGGTCAAACAGATGTCCAGTTATCCCATAGCTCCGCTTGAAAGAAAAAATGACTACAAGAACAGAGCTTTCAATTGAACAAAATATGTCTACCACATGAGGTAGTCCAATTAAAACAAAACATGGCTAAAAAAAGAGTTCCCATAGGAAATGAATATATCTCCAACAAGAGTGCGTTAGTTGAACAAAATATTCCCGATTAAGTGTAATTGCAACTAAAAAAACATAATTTCTACAAGAGAACTTTTAATTGAAATAAAACATGGGTCCAGCAGAATAGTCATTAATTGAAAGAAACATAGAAACATAGTTGTAACAAAAGAGGTTGCAATTGAAGCAAAGCCTATCACCAACAAAGAACTTATTACTGAAACGAAAAATGTTCCCAGCAAGAGAACTTTAAGTTAAATAAAATGTCAACGATAAAATACTTTTCAGGTGAAATAAAAAATGTTTTCAATAAGAGAAGTATCAATTGAGCAAAACATAGCTCAAAACAATGAGCATTCCCACGAGATAAATTTAAATTGAAAATTAAATATAGCTCCTTCAATAATGATCGACTGAAACAAAAAATGAACTCCTACAAGGAAGCTTTGAATTGATGCAAAATACGTCTCGAACAAAAGAGCTTCTTTTCTCGCGCTTCCCGCCTGTGGAACTTCCTTTCATATATTTACTTTCCTGACGGCTGCGACCTCCAGGAATTTAAACGCAAAGTCAATACCCATCTCTTATCTACTTAAGTCCAGCCCTTTCTATATTACACAGTGTATCTTGTTCTTTTCCTTTCTCTCTACTTTTGGAACTGTCTTCACTCCTGTGCTCACATCTTTCTCTTGCTCTTTCTCTTTCACCCACTGCAGCTGGTTCATCTTCGTCTTCACTATCCTCCTGCCTAAAACTTTAACTCTCTTATGTAACCCCCTGCACATCAGTGGCAGTACCGCCTTGCTTGGTGTGAAATGATTTAAAAAAAATTAAAAAACATGGCTCCACCAAATAATCACTCAGTTGAAACAAAATGTCTCCATTATGAGATCTTTAGATTGTAACAAAACATAGCTCCAACAAAAGTGAGATGAATTGAAAAAAAAAGAGAGCTTCTCATTGAAACAACACGAGGCTTCAGAAACTGAAAAAATAACAAGTGTGCTTTAAATTAAAATTAAACATGGCTCCAACAAGAAAGCTTTCACCTAAAGTAAAATGTCTCTATTAGAGATCTTTTAACTGAAGACAGTATGACCACAAAAAGAGATTTCAAGTAAAAAATCGTGTCTACTTAAAAGAGAGTTGAAGTAAAAACGTGGCTTCAACTATAGAGCTTTCAAATGAAAATATATAACTCCAACAGAAAAGCGTTCAACTTAAACTATAACACTATTTTAGTATGTGGAAAAAATGTAACCCTAGTATTTTGGGATGTAGAAATATATGTAATCCTAAGTTTGGTACGACGGAGCGAAAGAAATTATTGCTAGTGGTATTATTAATTTTGCAGATCATAGTATGAGTGGAGAGGAAAATAAACCTATGATAAAATTGCTTATTGTCGATTGCAATATGAAGGCGGCTAAGAAATTGTGAAAAGGGAATATATTGCAAAATCATAATATCGCAAACTGAAAATATTGCTGAGAAGAGAATAAAAAATATTTTTTCAGGTGTAAAGCGACAGGTCAAATAGTATCTTCATATTGGCAGCCATTATGTGAAAAACCGGAAACAAGTGACTAAGAAAAACACCATTGGAAGCCTTGAGCTTTACGGCTGGTGGAAGTGGAAAATAACGGTAGTCAAGGCAAGACGAATTTACCGCTGCCGTCACACAAACACACAAAGACCCATCTTCGGCAGTTTCCGTATAGCCTCGGTGCAAAGCTCTAATAAGACATTTTGAATCGTCACAACTCGAAAACTCCGATTAGAGTAATAAACGTTACCAACCGAGAATGTGAATTAATGTTGAAAAGACAAACATTACTTTTCATTCAAAACTTTCGCTCCGTTGTAAGGATAAGAAATTGACGACTATTCTATTCTATTTCATTTTTCTTTTTTTGTATATAAAGACTTTTTCCGCAACTCATTCAGGCGTTCTTCAATTTACTCTTAGTGCCGTTCTTATTAGTCCAGTTGTGCATCCGGTCTGGTTAACGTGGTAAGAGACAGCTAGCAAGATTTTAATGTACCTTCCTCAGGATCAAATTTCACAGCGTGGGTGAGGAAGAAAACCGTTGTAATAAACGACTTGAAGACCGGCTACTGTGTCGAAGCAATCACGACTGGCGGCCGGGGGCCGTCGTCACAAAACAAAACATCGCTCTAAAAAGAGATTTCAACTGATATGTCTCTAGTAAGGCATTTTTCAATTTAATCAAACATGATACCAACAAGAGTGCATTTAAATGAAACAAAACACAGTCCAATCGTAGACAATTCAACTGAAACAAAACAACATGAGATTGTTCATTTAGAACAAAACATGATTCAAACAAGAGATCCGTCGTTTGAACAAAAGTTTGCTGCAACAAAAGAGCTTTCAAATGAAAAGAAAAATGCCCCTAACAAGAGTGCATTCAATTAAAAATGGCTGCAACAAGAGATCGTTTATGTGAGAAAAGAAGAATGGCTCCCACAAGAGATCGTTCAGCGAAGCGTACCATGGTTCCACTAAGACACTTTCCAATTAGAAAAAAACATGATTAGAATAAGAGTACTTTCAACTGAAACTAAACATTGTTCGAACAAGAGGGCCTTCAATTGAACTAAAAAGGCTCCTTTCAATTGGAACGAAACATGGGTTCATAACAAAGAGTTCAATAGAAGCAAAATATGGCTGAAAAGAAGAAAGAGTTCAAGTGAAGCGAAACATATCTAAAATAAAAAGTTCGCAAAGGAAACAAAACAGGAGAACTGACAATTGAGAGAAAACAAGGCCTTAACAAGACAGATTACAACTGGACAAATATGGCTCCAACAAGAACTTTCAATTGGACAAAAATGGCTATAACAAGACAGTTTTCAATGAAACAAAACATGGCTCCAAATGAAAAGAACTTTCAAGTGAAACGATACATTGTTCGAACAATAGAATCTTCAGCAGAAACAAATAGGCACCAGCAGAAGATCTTTCGATTGAAATAAAAGAGAGCTCCAATAATAAAGATTCAATTGAAACAGAATATCTCTTCAACAAGACAGAAAGTTCAATTGTATCAAAACGTGGGTCCAAAAAACATGACTCGAGCATGTGAGCTTTTAAATGAAGCAAATCATAGTTCCAAAAAAGAGTGCTCTGTTAAAAAATAGGATAGCTCTAACTAGCATCGTTTAAATTGGAAAGACATATCTATATATATATAAAAGGCAAGATATTTGTGTGTGTGTGTGTCTGTATGTATGTATGTAAGTATGTCCTTTATACCAATCCACAATTTTTATCCGATTCTCACCAAACTTCAAGCAAATATTCTTTAGGCTTCCTTTCAGGTCATGGGTTACTTATTTGTTTCAATTCTCCCCCGATATTGGAAATCAATAACCCCATATCTGATCAGGTCGGATCAGGATCAGGATTTCATTTCTTTTATCGTGGTTCTTGCTGCAGAATTTGCTCTAACTTGGTAAAATTATAGTTTTTAGTCTCAAACATTAGTAGAACTTTTCAGACGACTCATTATCCCCGATATCGGAAATCGATACCCCGATATTTTATCGAATCTGAGCAAAAACCGATATTCAGCCAGCAATATGGCTCATTATCTCCAATTTTACTCTCGATGAGTACGATAAGTTTTCATTGACTTACTTATTTAGTTTAGCATTTGATGATTTATTTGACTCTGATATTGGAAATCCATACCCCGATATCTTATCGGTTCTGATCAAAATCATGTTTTCTGCCCTTTTATTTTGTTTTTTGCTTCGGGTTTTGCGTTAAGTAGGTATACTTGTAGTTCTTAGTCTCAGCCATGATACCATTTATTCAGAAGACTTATTTAGCCTTCAAAATTCAGTTTACGATGGAAAACTTATCTGATATCGATACCGGAAATCAAAATTTGACTTACATCCATTAATTTTCCTTTCAATCTGCGGTTTGGCTTTAACTGGAAACAACTATTGCTTTTTAGTCCAAAGAGTCTGAGCTCCAGGACCATGGATTAGTTTTAAACCTTTCATTACACCCTAGCAACGCCGGACTATACTGCTAGTGTTTTATTTAACAAAAACCTCTTTTAACTAAATTGGTTGCACCAAAAGAAATGACAACTGAAAGGAAACATAAGTGCGTCATTAAAGCGATTGACTAAAACATATAATCCTTTGTAAAAGCATGTATGCGTTTTTTATCCCATAAAAGAAAAAAACTTCTACCTTTAAGCAGAGCCCTCTAAATCAGGGGTCGGCAACCTTTTGGAGAGTGAGGGCCAAAAAGCTATGGAGAATCATGGGGGAGGGCCAAACACCTATAGCTCCAATGTCATGGAGAAGAACAATGTTATTACATATGTGAATAACTTGTATATCTGTTTGAAGAAAGCAAGGATTCAATATAATTTAATATCTGACAGGAATTTTGTTAAAAAATATTACATCTTAAAAATAAATGTTTCATAAATCAGTACAAAAAAAATATTCACTCGTGTACTGGATGTGGCCCGCGGGCAGTGGGTTGCCGACCGCTGCTCTAAGCTATGAGAAAAGTACTACTTTTAATTAAAATCTTTGTAAATGGTGATATTAAGTAACTCGAATATCTTTACCCATGAATTCATGGTATTTAACATATTAAAAATAGATAGCAATAATGACCCATTCCCCTCTCTGGGGATGTCATGTTACAAAAATAAATGAATAGTAATAAAATGAAAAATTAATTATTTTTAATATTCAAAATCTATCGCATGATGACCTACAGTCGGCTGATTGCTCAATATAAATAGCCTTACATTTCTTAGCTTTCCTTAACAAGGATCCTTTTTTTATCCCACGTATGTGGAAATGACTTCTCATTTTAAGCAGGGCCCTCTAAACTATAAGAGATTTACTACATTTAATTAAAATCTTTGGAGATGGTGACACTACGTAACTCGAATATCTTTACCCACGAATTCATGGTATTTAACATATTAAAAATAGATAGCAATAATGACCCATTCCCCGCCCTGGGGATGCCATGTCATGAAAAATAAATATGTACGCCGATGATACCACAGTATACACTCGCCTCGATAAAAATCTGGTGTTGATGACAAGGCGAACCTCGCGGCTGAGCTTGAAAAGGACCTCCAATCCGTGGTGGATTGGGGTAGGAAATGGCTCGTAAAATTCAATTCTTTCAAAACGAAGCTGCTGTCAATTAACCACCACAGATAACCACACCTCCCTCTCATTAGCATGGAACAGGCATGCCTCCCAGAGAGTAAATCACTACGCTTGCTTAGCCTGACACTCTCATCGGACCTAAAGTTGAATGACTACGTCGAATTCATTGCTAAATCCGCTGCTATGAAAGTTGGCTCTCTGTGCTGAGCCCGGAAATTCTTTCTGCCTGAATCTATCCTGAACTTATACAAATCTACCATCCGTCCGTGTTTTGAATACTGTTGCCACATCTGGTCAGGTGCCCTTGCTATTCTCCTCGGGCTTCCTGACAAAATACAGCGAAGAATTTGTAATGTGATTGATACCGACTTAGCTGACCGCCTGCAATCACTCTCTCACCGGCATGACGTGGCTTCCCTGTGCCTCTTCTATAAATACTATCATGGCTTCTGCTCTGATGAACTTAAATCACTGGTGCCCCCTAGGTGTGAGTTTGAACGAGATACTGGATTGGCAACTAGGTTCCACCCTTTTACAGTGAAACCGATGAAATGCAACCGCAATTTCTACTCCAACAGCTTCTTTTCTCGCACTTCCCGCCCGTGGAATTCCCTTCCGCATGCTTGCTTCCCCGACGGCTATAACCTCCAGGAATGTAAATGTAAGGTCAATAGACACCTCCTAACACACTAACCCTCCCATTCTCTCCAACTCTCCCCCTATGTACATCGTAACTCGTCTATCGCCCTGTGTAACCCTCTGCGCTATAGTTGCAGTGGAATGCTACATGATTAAAAAATAATAATAAAATGAAAAATAATTATTTTTTCTATTCCACATTTATCTTATGATGTCTTACAGTCGGCTGATTGCTCAATATAAATAGCGTTACATTTCTTTGATTTCCCTAATATGGCACAAGTGAAGAAGCTAGAGACGTTTTCCTCAGACTGTTTTAGATAGAATCGCATACAAACACATAAAGAAAATAATGCAAAAAATGCTTATCAACACGACATTGGCAATTGTTTCAAATTTTAACTCCAGCAGACCGAAAAGAGAATTTGACTGAACACACATTCCGTGTTTTCCAGTAACTAATCTAATGAAGACACAATTAAAACATACGCTCTGTTCTGTTTATTGTCCCATGAGTTGAGGCAAGGCGATTAAATTGAATTAATAATTACACAGCTTGATGGAATTTGTTATCAGAGTGGGAGAAGAGATAGCGTAGGAGATATACATAAAACTGACTAAGGAATTAAGAAAATGTTGGAAATATCAATAAAAATGAATCATTTTGAAATTTCATCTTGTTTTTTAGATATTCGTTGATATGCACCTGATTGTTCTGTTGCTTTAATAAAATAAAAATAAAAATAAATTCCTCTTAGAAGATTTTGTTTTGTTTCTTACCGTGCCACATTTGTAGTTATTGTTAAAGACTATACATTTCAAATAATGATGATAGTTTTAGCGAAGAAAGACCAGCCTTTACGCGAGTTGATCGTTAGGTGATGTGCGTTGTGGTGCAGTGACTATCGACTTGGAACGAGAAATCGAGTAGCCAAGTTCGAATTCTACTTGAATTCATTGCGTTCACTTACGCGCAAAATACCCTTGGGAAAGGTATTAATCCGTCTCTTCCCCCAGTTATGGATTAAATAACAGGACAGATTGGGTTCTATAGCCTTGGTCGACAATTAGTCTACCGCAGAAAGCAATGACAACCTACTGCGGGATAACCTTCGGCCTAGTCAGTCATGTCTCTTTCGAGAGCACTAGAAATTATTAAGGTCCCAAACGTGAGAATAATTTTTTTAAAATTTTATATAATTGTGTAATCGTCTACGAAATCCTAGAGTCGGGTGAAAAATATAACATCAGTGAGTTAAGTGACAATCTTCGTATTTGTTCTATAAATGCTCGGCCTGGAACACTTCATTGCAAAGACGGCTTGCATAAATGTTTTTTAGACTTCCACTGACAGTATATCTGACTGTACACTATCTTTCTTCTCGCTCTATATTACGCTCTCATTACGATTGAGCTCTCTAGAGAAAATTTTAAAAACAGTTTCCACGTCTGGGATATAGGCATTACTCTCCGGGAATGAATTGAGGTTTTTTAGTGACTGGCGTGTGACTGCTTATATGCAACACGTTAAAATTTCCCTTTTCTGATTCTATGCGCCTATGGCTTAGGGGGTTAGCGACTCCGACTGACACCAAATCGGTCGAGTTTCGATCCCGGCCAGAAGCAAGTGGATGTGTCTAGCCACACTGATGAGCTGTGATACAGCGAAACAGGCTTGTATGTAGATGACTAATATATATATATATACATATATTTTTGCTCTTGCACCTTGATTGAGCACTCTTGGTAGGCTTTGAAAAACAGTACCTACTCTAGCATATACGCATTCAGTAATGAATTAGAACACTCTCAGCCAATAGTGTGTGTACATATATTATGCTCCCATTACGATCGAACTCTTTAAAGAGCAATATAAAAACACAGTTACTACTTTCGCAATTTATGCATTACTCTTTTAGTAATGAATTGGTTTCATTTGATGACTGGCTTGAGTATGCTCCACTTATATATAACACACTAAAATTTTCTTAATCTGATTCCATACGTCTATGACTTAAAGGTTAGCTACTCCGACTAACACCAAATCTGTCGAGTTTCAATCACGACCATAAGCAAGTGGATGTCTAGTCAAACTGATGATATGTGATGAATCAAAACAGGATTGTATGTGGATGACATATATATAAATATATATATATATATATATATATATATATATATATATATATATATATAAGTGTAAACTTGTTATACTCGTTTCGAAAAACCCTCCGATTACATACTCCGAAGGAAAAAATGGTAATAAAACAAGAACGAGCTAAGCACCCAAACATCAGTCAAAGTACGCAGCCCAAAGAAAAAACCCGAGATGAGTAACCTAAAACAAAAAGCGCTCAATACGCAAGTAGAGCAAACTAAGTAAATAACTAACCTAGAGTCAACGAACCTATCAAGGTTTCACCAAAATGGATCTTCAGGGAAAATTGGCCAACGTAGGTTAGTTATTTACTATATATATATATATATATATATATATATATATATATAGTAGTGAGTTGTGATCATGTTTAGTGCCAAGATTGTTGTCTTTTTAAGTAGTTATACTGATAAAATAATGTATTTTGGCGAGCCGTATTTTATTTTTTGTTTTAGAGTGCTCGATATCAGGGTAGATACATAGCGTTGATTGGAGACATCCCTATAAATAATAATATATACAGCTACCGGGAAAATAACACAAACAAAAAGATTTAGATAGGAGTAACAAAAACAACCATCATAGAAAGATTTAAGAATCACCAAACGTCATTCAACAAAGAAAAATTCAAAGGCAATGCAACACTATCAAAATACATATGGAACCAGAAAGAAAACAACATTATAACTAAATTAAATAAGAAGTCCTAAAAAGACCATCACCACACAGCAGAAAATGCAAACTATGCTTAGAAGAGAAACTAGTAATAATCAGATTTAAAGTCAAAATGAAATATTAAATAAAAGCAACGAAATAATGAGAAAATATAGACATGCAAACAAATAGCAACTAGGTTATGTAAATAATGATAAAATCAAATTTACACAAAAATGTATGCGAATAAGTATACAAATACTCAATCACGACAAAACAAAAAACAGGAAAGAATGTAACAACCGCCAAACAAAAAAATGTACAAAAGAAATAAACTTCCAACTGTAAATCTTTTCAAGCGGTCACACAAACCAACATAGTAGAAAAGCAATTATGAGTATATTAAGTATTATTTTCCCGGTAGCTGTATATATTATTAATTATAGGGATGTCTGCAATCAACGCTATGTCTCTACCCTGATATCGGGCACTCTACAACAAAAAATAAAATACGGCTCGCTAAAATATTTATTTTATCAGTATAACTACTTAAAAAGACAACAGTCTTGGCGCTTTACATTATCACAACTCACTACTATATATATATATATATATATATATATATATATATATATATAGTAAATAACTAACCTTGAGAGCCAACGAATATACCAAAGTTTCACCAAATTGGATCTTCAGGGAAAATTGACCAACTTTCCCTGAAGATCCAATTTAGTGAAACCTTGGTATGTTTGTTGGCAATTAAGAGGACAGCTACTCAGTATAAAACAAGCGAACATCTTTTCACGCACACACTAAAAACAGTAAAAAGCAATAAAAAGAAATAAAACACTTGCACGAATAATACAACAATGAAACACAACAAAATTAGAAGTTATTGACCACTTCTACGAAAAAATATCAAATTGCACCAAACTCAATATAAATCAGACGCACAACCGCGTTAGAGCTGCAGAAATAAACATTGTTTTGACGAGTTACGTCATCATTATAGTACCTTCACGAAACTTCAAAGTCGGTATAAACCTCCTCAGTTAAGTAACAAGCTGCTCAGCCTGATATATATATATATATATATATATATATATATATATATATATATTCGAGTGAATACAGAACGAAGAAAAAATGTTTTACAACGTCCAAAACATTAATTTAAAACAGTGCTCAATATATGATATATAGAGATGTGAATATGTATTATAAATTATATTTTAGAACATGTACAGAATTTTTTTTTAAATATATCCACTACAAATACTACACTTGGTTCGACATTGAAACTTCAATGTCTCATCAGTTGCAGAGGCACCAGTGACTTAAGTTCGTTGGAGCAGAAGCCATGAAAGTATTTATAGAACAGACAAAGGGAGGCCACATCTGGTCGGTGGGGAAGTGGCTAGAAGAATTGTTCTACTGTTTATCAGAAGTAAATATGATAAAATATAGTTTTAAGGTATGCTATATTTATAGGGTAAAATGTTCAATATCAAGTATACAGCATATATGAATAAAATGTCAATGCCTAGATTATATTTAAGGATTTAAATATGGCTATTATCCATTCCATGTCACCGTTTGATCTTGCAAAAGTTGCTTGAAGGTGAAAGAATATTAGAGTAGAAGAAAAGGCCGATAAAGTGAATTTGGGAAGTGACCCACACAGTTGATTTCATGACATACCTCTACGTCCAGTGATTAAATTTAATCTTTCCAGTAAGGGAAATACTCTGGTGTCCATACTTGATGGACTTTTGCAGATAGATGTCAGACTGGGATAACAAGGAAAGGTGTGTTAAGAGCTATATAGAATTTATATATATATGCGTATGTGTGTATATATATATATATATATATATATATATATATATACATATATATACATATATATATATATATATATATATATATATGAATATACGCTTACGTATGTATGTATATTTTAGTATATTATTATATTTTTATATTTTATCTTTGAAAATATTTTTCTTATAAATTATTTTATTTTATGTGCATTTTTATTTTTCAGTTTTATACTTATTTTATTTGAATATTTATATATATAGCCAGACATATCTGTTTCGCTGTATTAGAGCTCATCAGTAGACCTCCGATTGCTTCTAGTCAAGATTGAAATCCGACCGAATTGACATCAGTCGGCCATTCTACATCTAGCTTATGGGTGCTCTGGTAAAAAAAAAAAGGCTGACTTTTAGCGTGTTAGATACAATGTAAACATTCGACGGTAAGTGCTCTAATTCTTTACTGAAATATATATATATATATATATATATATATATATATATATATATATATATATTTCTCAGTTGTCAATTAAGTACTTCACCCATGTTTGACTGATGTATGTTTTGCTGATGTATTAGTGCCGATTAAACGTAATTATAATCTTCCTTACAACTATCTATATTTTTATGATTCCCCAAACAGTTTTAGCGGTCGTAGGCATGTTTTACTTTTTTTCATATATATTTTTATACATTTTCTATATTAATAATATAATATATTATTAATATTAATATTTATATATATTATTTATTTATATCCCCTAACAATAACCGATTTTTTCGTTCTTTCCTTTTTTTCCTGTAAATTAATTCGATTTCAGCAACGGCCGGATCCTATTTTATTTTGAGCGTAAAATGTTTGAAAAAGTTTTAGCAGAGCCGAATAATATTTCACTAGCGGAACCAGTGGTATTTCTACTGAAGGATAATTATGATTTCCTGGAGAAAATTTACTTACTACAAATGATTGCAACGTCTTCAAACATGACGGTATTGAATAATAAAATAACGATAACAGAAAGGGTAATTTTATTAAACTATCTATAAAAGTAATGTCCATAGAAGCTAATTTACTGTAATCTTATATTATATTAAGCGGCGTACGCACAGACCGTAACCAAAATACTGTACGCTATTTTGTGAGAGATTTTGAAAGGGAAAATGTTTTTTTTTTTATTCCTGAAAAATTATGGCTCCTATTTCCATTGTAAACAGAAAAGAACAATTGAGTAATGGTCAAGGGTGTAGAGTCCAGACATTTCGTTATTAGGTCGCCGGATGGAACAACAGATTTTTACTATATTGTACAGTACACACATATATACACACGCGCAATTATTGCTACAACCAGCAGCTTAAGCTGCTACTGATAAGGTAATGCTATAGGCTCTCTTCTTCTACTTTCTCATTCTTTACTATCCTTCTGTTTGGAAAAGGTGAGAAAAAGACTGAGGAGAGTAGCATTTTTTATTATAAATAGAGAGAGCGGAAAGAGCTCGTGTAAAGATTAAATGTAACGGGCGGAGGAATTAAGTAATTAACCAACTAAGGAAGGAACAAGCAGAGAAATTATATGATCTTCTGTTTTCTTTAGTTCTTCTTTTTCCCTTCTTTATCTTTTTACGTATTTATCCCTGTCTTTCTTTCCACCCTCTCTAACTACAATTGTCACGTTTGCATATCCAACGCTTATTTCTTCTTGTTTTCTCTCTTTTTCTTTGCTTTTCTTTTTTTTCTCCATCCTCTCTCCTATATAGACTGGGCAAGACCAGGAATGTGGTTAAGGTACTGAACAACATCTGGCGATCAACACACTACAGCACCAACACCAAGTTCAAGCTATACCAGAGATGTGTTGTATCTACTCTCCTCTACGGATCTGAGTGCTGGAGAATGACTAAGGCGGATCTCGCCAAATTTCTATTCTTTCACACCATATGCCTCCGAAAAATACTGAGAATATTTTGGCCAGAGATTATCTCCAATGAAGACCTGTTGAGGAGATGCAAGTAAGAAAACATGGGCACCATCATTACAAGACGGCGGTGGAGATTGATTGGGAATGTGCTCCGGAAAGATCCACAGTCAATCACAACAACAACACTGCAATGGACCCCAGATGGCAAAAGAAAGAGGGGAAGACCAAGAACGACATGAAGAAGTACGGTGGAGAATAAGATGGAAGCTATTCAGCACTCTTTATTGAAATGAATTATAATTTATAACTAATTTAAATCACGTGATGAGTTTTTCTCTTATATATATATATATATATATATATATATATATATTTGTATATATATAACTTAAAATCCGAACGGAGAACAAATTTTAAAAAGAACTCAGTGTTAACATTTATTGCTAAATTTAACATTCACTGTTTATGATTTGGGTCTGAAGAGTGGCTTTGGCTGTGAAATATTTATTACCCATGGATTTGTAAAATATCCAAACTTTTTACTATAGATATATATATTGTTTAATACTTAGGTTTTAGTCATAATAGGTTTAGAAAAACGATAAACGGTAAGTTATTAAAAATTGCCTGAAGACAACACTCATTGTAGAAACCTAGGTCGCGTAATAACTCGTTAAAAAATGGTATATATATATATATATATATATATATATATATATATATATACTCCCGATCAAAAATTTAAGACCGCTTAAAAATCTTTAAAAATATTTTTATTTTTTTTACAGATAGATTTTAAACTCCTCCCACTTAAGCTTACCAATACTACAATCTAAAAGGTTATGGAAACAAAAGCTACATTCCAAACATTTTATTTAAAAATTTACATTTTTATAAAATGAGGCGATTTACACATGATCAAAATTATAAGACCAGAGACAAAAATTCTACGAAATTGTACAAAAAGTGTATGAAAATATTCAACAACCAAATTTAATAATCAAGTCTACCCCCACTGTATTGATGACTTCAAAAATTCTGTCGGGCATGCTAGAAATAAGCGTTTCCATTAAGGTGCTGGGGATGTTGCTCCAGCTTCTGAAGAAGGCTTCACAAAGTTCATATTTTGTTGAATATTGTTTGTCATTTTGATAAATATCTCTTGTCATCCATCCCCAAACATTTTCAATTGGGTTCAAGTCCGGTGAGCATGCAGCATATCCCAAGAGATGGACCCATTTTCTTGTAGAAAGGTCAAGGTCCGTCTTGCAACATGGATTGCAGCAGTATCCTGTCGGAATAACCATCCATTCCCACACAAACGATGGTCCTCCGTCATCAAGATGCTTTTTGTATCATGTTAACACAACCAGCCGCTCTCTGACGACCCTGCATCACCTGGAGCTCCATCGTCCCTCTCTAAGAAAAGGCACCCCATACTATTAGGGACCCTTCACCACTATGACGTGCGGAGAAAATTTCAGGAGGCATGTTTTTGTTATACCAATATCGTTGGAAGCCATCAGGGCCAAAATAATTATGTAAAACATTGTTGTATAAAAATTGTTAAAACTTTCATTAAAAGAATTTATTTTCTTTTGTTTTATGTATACATGATTTGATAATTTGTGTGACATTGTAAACAACATTGCGTTTGTTTTTGTTTCAAATTTATGGGGGAAAATATTTACATTTTTTGTAAATTACCGGGGAAAATATTTACATTTTCTGTTGACTAAATAAATTTAACATAAAAATAAAAATTATTTATTTTGTTTTACTGAAATTAAAAATATAATAACTATTATCGAAGAATATTTAAAAATATAGAAATACAAAAACTCTTACTCTCACAGTTCAGAAATTTTTTCTTTAAATATTTCTTCTGTTTAAAAATTACGGAGAAAATATTCACATCTTTTTGTTGACCAAATGAATTTTTAAAATGTCGGAATAAAAATTAAATATAAAGGCTCATTTTATTTTATTTTTTACTCGCGTTTGACACGTGTGATTTGATTTCTGTGACTTAATCTAGCAACCATCTTAGATTTTAGATGTTTTACGGTGCAAATGTAAATAATCGGCTCCATTGGCCAAAAGTGAGAAAGGGAAAAATACTGAAATTAAACTCAAACAGTATGTGCCAACCTGGCTTCTTTGCAGATATGTGTCCCTAGAAAGTTTGAATGGCGTAGCTTAAAAAATGTAGGCGTGCATAGCTTACAGTCACACATACTCACAGATTGTCTTTTATTTTTATAGATTACCAGCAATACGTGTTTATAGTAAATTACCAACAATGCATATTTATAGTACATTTCCAGCAATACCTATTTATAGTAAATTCCCAACAATGCATACTTATAGTAAAGTACCAGCAATACCTATTCCTAATAAATTACCAACAATGAATATTTATAGTAAATTACCAGCAATGCATTTTATAGTAAATTACTAGCAATATTATATATTTATAGTAAATTACGAGCAATACCTATTTATTGTAAATTACCAACAATGCATATTTATAGTAAATTGCCAGCAATACCTATTTATAGTAAATTACCAGCAATATTTATTTATAGTAAATTACCAAAAATGTATATTTATAGTAAATTGCGAGCAATACCTATTTATTGTACATTACCAACAATGCATATTTATAGTAAATTACCAGCAATGCATATTTAAAGCCAAATAATCAACAATACATTTTATCTGTAGTTGAAGCTATATAATTGAGTTCACAATATATTTAGTTGAAGCCATCAAATTTGTGTTCAAATCATTTCCATTTCGGCATTATATAACCCATAGAGGTTTATTGGCCGCTAAACAAAATCTATCAACCATATGAGACACCAACTAACAGCAAGTAAGGTCAGTTCAGTATACGTAGTGTCTTAAACCCGATATCCATTCATTGGGTATTAAAGAAACAAACATTTGTCTGAGCAGGCATTTGTAACTGAGATTCGTAATTCCAGTTCATTTCATACTCTCCTGAGATTGTGTGTCTACTTCTCCGTATATGTTCTTGAGTTTTTAACGATTTTCTCTGAGAATATATTAATTAGTAAAATAAAAGTGGATTGTAAATTGAAATAAAGTTTAAACGTAATTTTTCTAAAAATATAACTTTTAAAAATATTTCATTAAAGACTAAATAAAGAATTTCGTCAACGATTTTAAAGTTCAAAAGATTTTAAAACTTTACGTCAGATTTTCTTCCTCAAGTGAAAGAAAACATAATTACATTTTCACTTTCTGTTTTTTTTTCGCTTTTAAAAGAATTTATTTATTTATATAGTTATTTATTTTTATTGATCTGAAAAGAGCTTTTCTTCGTCGTCTGGAGGCAGCTAAGAAATATTGACAAACAGAAATAATTAAATTCATTGTGTACCTTCAGCTTGTTGATCTGAATTCCCTAGAAGGCAGGCTTGATTTGAATTCAGAGAAAAATTTTGTAATTTTACTTGAAATTAATTTATGCATTTTGAAAAAAAAATTTTTTCGATTTGGGAAAAAAAAGAAGAGTTTTTAATTATCTATTCAATAATTAATTCCATATCTCCGTTGGCAATCTTCTCACTTACACCATATACACGCACGTGCGCGCATATGTATATATATATATATATATATATATATATATATATATATATGCGCACAAATATATATATATATATATATATATACATACACGCACAAACACACATATATGTTTAGGTATATATATATATATATATACCTAAACACAAACACACATATATCTATGTATGAATACACACACACACACACACACACATATATATATATATATATATATATATATATATATACTTGTATACGCAATGCACGCACACTCACATTATAGAAACATACACGCACAAACACACATATATATGCGATGAGTAAATTGTCGCAATTTTATATTTTTAATTTTGCGCATGCGCGGTGTCTGTTTTTGAATTTTTTTTATAGAGTAATGTCAGTTCAGCAGACCCGTTGAGAAAAAGAACAGCATGCTGCAATTTAATGCTCTAGAAATTTGGAAACAGCATAGTGTACTCTTTGAATTCACGCCGGAAGCTCTAATACAAATATTTCAGGGTGTTTGGGTATCAATCTGAGGATAGTGCAGAAGATTCGGAAAGATTTAGAGAAGTATAATGCTGATTAACAAGACACTTAGAGTAGTCCCTAGTGATAGCGACGTTATGCCTATTTGTTTTCTCACAGGGCCCCAGACTCATGACAGAGACCTACACTACCGGCTATAATTATTAGGCCACCGCAGTTTTAAAAAATGATCTGGTTCATACTATTTTTAGTATGTATTGCAAAGTGGGTGATTCTAAATGAAAACAGAATGGTATTTTTGTTAATACTACACAATAACACGTGCATCAAATGAACTGTCCTCATTTCCAGTTATTGTGCTCTCTTCCCCATGCTAGTCTCTTTATCTTATTGGCTGGCCAAAGCAAAGGTTTCCTAGTTGCCTTGTAAAATTTTGCAAAGTAATAATAACAAAAGAACCATTCTATTTACATTTAGAATTATCCACTTGACAAGAAATACTAAAAATAAGTATGAAATACATCATTTCTTTTTTAAAACTAGAGTGGCCTCATAATTCTGGTCGGTAGTGTACATCAAATGCTTTAAGGAGGTACTGCTGGCCTTGATCAAGAGTATGGCTGCTGGAAGACACTATGTCTAACAACATGAGTGATGTGATAAGAAAATTTCTCTGATCACATCACCCATTAAATCTGGTCACCTAACTCTCAAGACTGCAACCCCTTTGATCATTTTGAATTAGATGCAGCTGAACCAGCAAAAGACATTGTAACACACACCAAAGATAAACTTAAGGCAAGGATTTTGGCAGCATTCAACAACTTAAACAAGATTATTTAGAAGACAAAAAATTATCAATCGAACTCTGTACACACAAAGACATGCTTACACATACAGACACACTTATACATGGCCATAATCTCTATGAAAAAGTGATATCAGGAGTGAGACTAAATTTTGCAAATATTCATTTATTATTAACTAGCAGTATAGCCCGGCGTTGCTCGGGTGTAATGAAAGCTTTAAAACTAATACATGGTCATGAAGCTCAGACTCTTTGGACGTTGGCACGAAAGACTAAAAAGCAATAGTTGTTTCCAGTCAAAACGAAACCGTAGACTGAAAGAAAAATGAACGGATGTAAGTCAAATTTTGATTTCCTGATATCGATATCAAATTGTCTGCACTATTGTAAGAACTGCAACCTTGAAACTTCTGAATATCGTTTCGTTTTTCTTTGTCTATGAGTGTATCAAATCTGATTAAAATCGGACTACTCCTTCTATAACCCGCTTATAGTATAACTGTGTAAAATTTCAAGAAAATCGGTTCAGCCGTTTTGGAGTCTGTAGGTAACGGACGCACACACACACACAGACAAAACACACACAGACAAAGTTCCATTTATAAATAAGTTTAGATAACTACATTGTTAAGATGTAATTCATTTATTATTAATAACTACATTGTTTTTTCTAAGTAAACTGGCATCTTACAGTTCAAAGAAGGTTGTTGGTCAAAAAGTCAGCAGCATATATGATGTCATCATTCCTGCAATACTTGGTCCCGGCCACTTCTTGTTTATTACATGTTAAGAAAATCAGAACCGGGAGGATGACAAAACAGTTGAAAGACTTGTGTCCCGTTATATTGTACTTTTAAAATCTTTTGCTCACTTTAACTAGGATTTTGGTTTTGATATCCTGTCGTAACTACGTCGACATGTTAGCATCGTACTCTCTATTGATAGTGTGCTCCTTTGGAATATAGACAAAATGCTTTATACAACCTACCAAACTGATTCCATCAAAATAAAACGAGATTGGCTGTCACTGGAGCAGATACGGAGAGGTGTTCCCACTGCATAACCTAATGTGACCATCGTCACAATCATTAAGGGTTAAGAAAAGGTTAAGGTTTCCAGTTTGATCGGTTTCAAAAAGATAAGATTTTCCAGTATGTGATCAGACTGATGTCTACGTCTATATCATGTTGAATACATCGGTTCTCGTCCGATCACCGAAGTTAATGCAACATCGAGCCCGGTCAGTACTTAGATGGGTGACCGTTTGGGAATACCAGGTGCTGTAAACGTAAGGACCAAGAATAGTCCACCGGTCCTCCAGGTTTGGGGTTTGGGGTTAGTGCCGCATAAGAAACAGTAACAAAAATTGCTGCCGTAAGCATCATTGGGTGTAACGAGTGAGATGATGATCAGACTGGGACACTTTTGATCAGGTATAAGAAAACATGGCACGCACCGAGCAGAAATCATTGCCATGCCAAGTTCATTGTGCCCTAACCTCTTTTGCGGGATATGCTGATTGGTTATTTGAGTTATAGTCTATCGTCTTTCATCCATCACTTTGCTATGAAAACAATCAGAGTTTTCCTCAGTAGTGACAGTTGCAGGACTTGTAGACCTTGGGTGGACTTTAAAGCTCTCCCTTCCTCTTCTAAATTCAGCAGCCCAATTTTGCACAGTTGGTCAATCTGTAGGGTCTACCCCTTGTTAAGCAACTATGTTATCATGAATGTACTTAAGAGATAAACACTTTTTTCTGCATTCACTTGATAATACCATCATTAATTACGTTTAAAGTTTTCTTCAAACAATCATCTCTCAGTTTATTTGAAACGAAACAGTCAAATCTACCTTGCAACCGAAACTGTATTACCTCTTTTGATTGGTGGCTGACGGAGGCAGGGTATCGCACGTCCTTTCACACGTTATATATGTGTGTGTGTGTGTGTGTATGCAGAAAAAGAGAGAGAGAGAAAGAAAGAGAGAAGTTAAATGTTCATTATCTCGCAGATATGCATCACGTTAAATTTTGTTTTAGTGGTTACTCGTATTAGAGTAGACGTTCTGTCTTTTTTACTAAAAAAAAGTTATTAATTTATTATCACCTACCGACCTGAACATTCGTGAAATCTAATTGTAGAAAATTTAACAATCACTTGCAGTTTATTTGAAATGAAACCGTCCAGATATTAAAACAAAAGTTTAAATTAATTCATGCAAGATTTCGCAGCTCTAAAGTCCCTTCTTCATAGTGAACCGATGATTCATTTTTTATGTATTGCAAATAATGAACGACAGCAATAATATTTTCAACTTATAAGTTTTCTTTTAGGACTGTGATTTTCTATAAGATTAATTTTGTGCAAAGCCGAAGTGCCATTCAACATTCAAGGTTACAGAGTATGAAGCACAGTTTAATGAGTTCTGAGTAAAACTTACTCTTCTATATCCATATATACTGGTCTACCTTATTCGGATTGTTGATGCTAACCTGTACACCTATGGGTAGAATGATCGGCAAAACGTATACATAATTAGGTCCGTTCTTATATATGCGAAATACTTATACCTAGGTACCCCTTATACATACAATAATGCATAAAATAATACAATAAACATGCACAAAATTCTGTAGAAGCATGTACAAAATTTGGTGCACCCATATATATATAAGAGACATATCTCACCTTACATTTCACGTATAGAATGGGGCATCCAAATGTAAGATGTACTTATATAATTATAGTTGTGTTTGTATATACATATGCATGTAGGCGATATGTAGGCATATTATATGTAAATCTACTGGATGTATGGAAGTAAGAAAATATTGGCGTAATTTGGGAATATGTGTGAGAATTACTAACAATTATATGTATGTATAGATATATATAACGCTACTTACACGCGCGAAAATCCCGTCTTGATAAGATGTATATATATATATGAGTACACGATCACCAGGATCGGTAAGTAAATACGAGAACGTGTAAAGCGGTAAATATATGTAGACATGAACAAAGTCACATTTGTAAGTATATGTGGGAATGTACACATATGTATATATAGATATAAGTTAGTATAAATGGACGGGTTAATTTTATGGGGTCAAACAAACACCAGCGTCCAAAGATTCAGAAATTTGTTACAGGTCAAACTCTTCACGACGGCCCGGGCAATCCCAGAGAGATCTGACGCCAGTACCTTTTTCTTTCCCTTTTCTTTCTTTTTATTTTTATTTTTTATTTTTATTTTTTTAATTTATCTTTCTCTTTAGTTAAAGAAAATGCTTATTCCGGCAAAACCTTTTGTACCAAATGGAAGTTATATTGTAAGGTCTGATGAAATGAGCTAATTAGCTCATAGAAATTAACTATAATTTATAACCACTTAAAAAGACGTGTTGGGTTTTCCTTTATATATATATATATATATATATATATATATATATATATATATATCCAAATGAACAAAGAACGAAGAACCTATTATCAACTTTCAATACATTAATTTAAAAAGGTGCTTAGTATAGAAATAGAGCAATTAATATTATAAGTTATATTTTAGAAAAATAGAACAATATTTCATCAAATGTTGAAACAAAATTTAAACTTTTGTAGTAAGGTATAATTTGCACATATCCTAAACTATAACTTGTAATATATATATATATATATATATATATATATATATATGGAGTAGATAGATCTATCTATCGCCCGGTTCACACTCCACCCACGTCTGTTGAACAGGTTAAGAGGCTCATCCCTTGTTCCCTGTTTAGGATGTGGTTTCCGGCTCTCTCTTTTCCAATCTTCTCACTTTTTTTTCAATTGGAGTAGATAGATCTATCTCCCGGTTCACACTCCATCCACGTCTATTGAACAGGGTAAGAGGCTCATCCGTTGTTCCCTGTTTAGGATGCGGTTTTCGGCTTTCTCTTTTCCAATTTTTTCACTATTAGGTAGCCCTCTGCACATCAGTGGCGTTATTGCCTTGCTCGGGGTGATACGATTAAAAAAAAAAAATATATATATATTATTATTATTATTAGTAGTAGTAGTATTAAAAACTGGAACAAAAGATGATTTCCAAGAAGCAGGAAAGCAAGATGCAACGAGACAATATATTATATAGTTGAGAGAGAACAGGAGCCAGTTCGATAGCAGACTTCTTAAAGACAATTACAGCTGTACCATCTGGCCCGGACTCACACGTTTGGTGAGATTTCAGATTAGAGATGATAGAATAAATTATGGATGGGTCATATTGCATATCACTCGATAGAGATTGAGATCTGAGTAGAAAGTGTTTCTGGGAGACACATGAAGAAACATACAAACACCCTTACACAAATACTGAATCAAAGCATGTAGAAAAGATTGTAAGCATTAAAAGGTGCTTATCTCTCTTTGGCCGAGATAAAGTCACATGGTCACATGACAGCCGCTGGTGACATCACTTATGATAGTGACCCAAGCGCTATTCAGGCATTTCTTCAGGCAGCAACAACCGAGAAAGAAGGTTGTTTTTTTTTCTGCCCAGGCCTTTGAACCTGGGCAAATTCTGTCTGCTACCATGTTCCGCTGGAACAAAAAAACTACTGCCGTTCCGCAGGGACATAAATAAAGCCTGCCATATCACTTAAGGACACAGGATGAATTCGGCCTCTCAAATCTAGAATCATGACAATGGTCGATCAGAGGTATCTTCAATTTAAGACATTTCCTTTTGTTCCTTCTAATACATTGCTTTTCGTTAGACTTAATAAATATGTATTTCTCTACGTGTGGACACTAGTTTCTATATATGTATTATGTGTGTGTTATAAATGTCTCTTTGATAACAAGCGTTCATTCATTCATTTTATTTCTTCGTTCCATTACATGGTGAACCGTCTTAATAATATTTACCAACCCACTTCTGAAAACAAGAGATAAGCCATTTACTGGTGACCCCGACGTGATCAGGAAGATAAACTCCGTTTGTATTCTTACAGGATTAGACAGAAAATACTAGACGACGGTTGCAGTGTATTCAGCAAAATGTCATTATATTTATTTTTTATATTTATATGGAGGAGCTGAAGAAGAAAAGGGAAGTTGAAACACGATTAAAAATAATTTCTTTTTTTTAGCTTCTTCTCATGAAAAATATTATAACGATTTATAATATTATGGTGAGTTATATGGTTGCCAATGATACCCTGCAATGAAGTGTTGGCCGAAAAGTTACTCAGGCTTTTTCAAAAACGTGGTTTTTGTCTTTTAAAGTATTAATAAATTCAGTGGTATTAAGTTCCTATATATATATATATATATATATATATATATATATATATATTATATGCGCATTGCGACACGGAAATTTCTATGTTTAGAGATAGAATCTTGTCATCAGGCAATGTTGGATGTCGTTTGTTAAAATAATTTACATTTCATTTACACAACCAACATTCAACATTGCCTGATGACGAGATTCTATCTGAAAATATAGAAATTTCCGTGTCGCAATACACATTTAATTCATAATTATATGATTATATTAAGCTTTACAATATTTACTGTATTGAGCAGTTTGTAAAAAAATAAAAGTAAAAGGACTCAAAACCGTAAAATCTTGAATCTTCTTCACCTGGATTTCTATCTATCTATCTATCTATCTATCTATCTATCTATGACAGCTTTTTTATCTATCTATCTATCTATCTATCTATCTATCTATCTATCTATCTATGACAGCTTTTTTATCTATCTATCTATCTATCTATCTATCTATCTATCTATCTATCTATCTATCTATCTATCTATGACATCTTTTTTATGACTATCTTTTTTATCTATCTATCTATCTATCTATCTATCTATCTATCTATCTATGACAGCTTTTTTATCCATCTATCTATCTATCTATCTATCAATCTATCTATCTCAGTCTTTTCAGTATCTATCTATCTATCTATCTATCTATCTATCTATCTATCTATCTATCTATCTATCTCAGTCTTTTCAGTATCTATCTATCTATCTATCTATCTATCTATCTATCTATCTATCTATCTCAGTCTTTTCAGTATCTATCTATCTATCTATCTATCTATCTATCTATCTATCTATCTATCTATCTATCTATCTATCTCAGTCTTTTCAGTTCTATCTATCTATCTATCTATCTATCTATCTCAGTCTTTTCAGTATCTATCTATCTATCTATCTATCTATCTATCTATCTATCTATCTATCTCATTCTGTTCAGTATCTATCTATCTATCTATCTATCTATCTATCTATCTATCTATCTATCTCAGTCTTACGTTCAGTGTATTTGTTGAATTATTTTAAAGTCAAATATTTTTTGCTGGCCAGTTATAATTAAAGAAAAAATACATTAGGAAAAAATAATCATTATTGCTTACGTGTAGATTCTTTTGACATTGAACGTAAAAAGCAAAAACAAAATTAAACAGACTCAAGTGAATGACAGCTAAAGTATACAATGAGATGTGAAAAGCTATATAGCTTTAGTAAAATAATCATTTTTTGAGCATCAATTTGGGGTTTTAATTACAGAGCGATTTATCATAA
This sequence comes from Ascarosepion bandense, assembly GCA_037127315.1. NCBI lineage: Eukaryota > Metazoa > Mollusca > Cephalopoda > Sepiida > Sepiidae > Ascarosepion > Ascarosepion bandense. The sequence goes on from JBBBDQ010000951.1 coordinate 1,659,791, forward strand.
AATCCTAGTCACAAATAACTTATAAGATTCTAGACATGAACTGTAATAATAACAATAATATTTATATGTATCTATATAATATAATAAATATATGTATATAGAATATATATATATGTATATAATATAATATATATATGTATATAGAATATATATATATATATATAATATAATATATATATGTATATAACACACACACACACACACACACACACACACACACACATATATATATATATATATATAGATATATATATATATAGATATATATATACTACAGGCCATAATTTTTAGGCCAATCCAGTGTTTAAAAAGAATTAAGTATTTTATACCATTTTTAGTATTTATTGCCAAGTGAATAATTGTAAATGAAAATAGAATGGTTCTTTTGTTAATACTGCACAATAACATGCGCATCAAATTAATTTATAAATATTTAATAATTATCTATATTGCAGTTTCATCAATGAAAGAATGATGAAAATTTAGGGTGATTCGGACGAGTTCATCTTTTTTACTTGCCTTGTAAAATTTTGCGAAGTAGTAATTTCAAAAGAATCATTCTATTTTCATTTGGAATTATCCACTTGGTAATAAATAATAAAAATAGTATGAAATACATCATTTCTTTTAAAAAACTGGAGTGGCCTAATAATTATGGCCAGTAGTGTATATATATATATATATTAAATTATTATTTAGAATATGTACAAGTTTTTATAACTAAATACTATTCTGTGTCGTGCACAAGCACCCGCACTTGCCTTGTCGGACTCTCTGCCTTCGGGCGGAGAATAATAACCCAGGCGAGACTCGACCAAAGGGTAGAGTTTCGTCTGGGGAAAATTAGACAATTTATGTTTGCCCGGGCTTTAGGGCCCAGATACCCTCACATTAAAATGGCCTTGTGCCACAATCCGCCTCGGTGTGGAGGTAGATAAATATCATTCTTTGTCATTGGTAAAGCTCACTTCGAGCCTGTTGTGTATTGGTAAATGTTTTTAACACAATGCTGAAAATCTGTCGTGCAATTGTAAACAAAAATCGCAAAAGACGGACGCTTCTGCAGAGTAAACAATACTCTATGACAAAGAATGGAATGTAAACAGATGTGTTTCACATCGGAAGTAGCATTGTGCTTCATTCAAGTTGCTTTAATTTTATAATGACCAAAGACAACACGATGCTGAGCTGTGGTCTAGAGACGATGTCAAGCGCATTTCTCATTTCAGCCAGTGATGCCCACCCTGAAAAAGTATAAACAATTGATAGTTCAAGTGAAATTGGACAATATCATCGAAGATGAAGGAAAAACTTGAAGCAGTGGAAATGTGATTCTACGGAAGCATACTGGATATAAATTGGGGGATCTGTTCCATATTACAATCAATATATAAAATGACTCCTCACTTTGTGACCATAGCAGTTCTTATACATTTAAATTCCTGAGATTCAAAAGCACAAGGATGCATTCCAGGAGCTGAGAAGGGTATTAAGAAACAGGACAATTTCTCTAGAAACAAAGAAGAGAGTACTGGATTGCTATGTGTTGTCAGTTCTTCAATATGGCAGTGAATGCTGGACAATATCATCAAAGATGAAGGAAAAATTTGAAGCAGCTGAAATGTGGTTCTACAGAAGATTACTGGATATAAAGTGGGGTATCAGTTCCACATTACAATCAATATATAAACTGACCCCTCACTTTGTGACCACATCAGTTTCTATACATTTAAATTCCTGAGATCCAAAAGCACAAGGGTGCATTCCAGGAGCTGAGAAGGGTATTAAGAAACAGGACAATTTCGTTAGAAACAAAGAAAGTACTGGACTGCTATGTTTGTCAGTCTTCAATAGGACAGTGAATGTTGGACAATATCATCGAAGATAAAGTAAAAACTTGAATCAGTGGAAATGTGATTCTACAGAAGGATGCTGCGGATATCATGGACCAAGCATGTGAGGAATTATGAGGTGTTGGAAATAATGGCAACGAAAAGGAAATTAATAGTGAGCATCAGGTGGAGACAACTGAAGTTCCTGGGAATTGCAATGAGGAAAGAGGGCTTGGAGAACCTGATACTGACAGGCCAGATATAAGGAAAAAGAGGCAGAGGAATAACATATTTGAAAGGCCTGAGGAGGTGGATGACGGAACGGGTTTGCGTTGAGTAACAGAAGAAAGAGTGCTAAGAGCCACCAGAGACATAGTAAGCCATGATCGCCTACGTCCTGAAATAACGGGGCACATAAAAGTAGAAGACAGTTAAAGGAATCCTCGGCATCGGACCTCAGTAAGTATCACATAACATGTGCACGCCTTTTCAAAGCAGTCGAATCGCAGCCATTGAAGCGGTTTCTCTTTTGCTCTTCCCTGTTCTCTTTCTATGGAGCCGTTAATTCTATGAGGAGGACACACTTCATTCAATTGGAGCAAGCTACAATGACAGGTCTTGCGTCAGTCTGAATGATGTTTACCAAAAATTGCAGATGGATCATCAGATCAAATAACAACTAAATTCAAATGCTTCATTCAGTCGTGTCATGTAAGGAATTTTTCGAGTATTACGTATAATAATAATGATATAGACATCATATGTATATTTATTTTTGGAATAATTCTTCTCATTCATTAATTAGCTTATTCATGTAAATTTGAAATTCATCAATGAAGACACCGTAATTTTGTTAACCCTACTACTTTCGATGTCCTCCGAGATTATCCTGATTGGTGAAGACAAACTGTAATCGTTGTGATTTTTTTTTAAATACGCGTGAACGGGCTATTATTTCTTATTTTAAAATATTTAAATATATCTTTTGTAGTATGGCGTTTTTTGTTTTCGTTTTTTGGGCTTTTTAGTTTTTTTTCTTTTTAAACAATAGTGTTAATACAAGGGGTACCCCAGAAATATTAGAAATGCAAAAAAAAAAAAAAAAAAAAAACTTTTAATATTGGTTAAACGCATTCCAAACTTTGTTGCTACACTCACAGAAAATTTTGTTTGGTGTCAGTTGCTTGCTCTTTATGTAGATGGCCTCGAGAATTTGAAGGTTTTGCTTATTATTTTCATGGTTTAGTATGTTAGTGTTGTCCATAATACATACATACATACACACACACACACACACACACACACACACACACACACACACACACACACAGACATATATATATAGAGAGAGATATAATTATATTTATTTTTATTTAAAATTGATATTGTTTACATTGCTAATAAAAAAACAAATTTAATTATATACGCCCTACAATATATATTGCATTAAGCAGTTTTAAAAAAGAAAAAGTAAATGCCGGAGAGGTACGTTGTGATGCAGTCGATATCGACTCGGACCAACAAATCGAGGAGCCGAGTTCGAATTCCAGTTGAATTTCTTGCATTTCTTTACGCTCAACTTCCCTTGGAAAAGGTATTAATCCGTCTCTTCCCTCCTGTTATGGGTTAAATAATAGGACATATTGGGTTCTATAACCTTGGCTGATAACCAGTCTACGGCAGAAAGCAATGGCAACCTGATGCGGGATAATCTTCTGCCAGTCAAAGCACGTTTCACGTATGACTCTTATGTGACAGATTGAAATGCCGGAGAACTCGGAATTCTAAAACTGTTGGTTCTCTTCACACACACACACACACACACACACACACACACACACACACACACACACACACATATATATATATATATATATATATAACAGACAAGGAAGATTTTATTATTTTTTTATATATTTTTTCCAGTTTTCTCACAACTTTTTTCTTTTCGTGTAAATAATGAATGTAAAACGGTTCCATAATTTTAGACTTTCCAAGCGCTATCTTTATGGTAATGCAAACACCCATAAACCAGGTTTTCCTCTCAGAAACATCATATCACAAATACCTACACTATCTAAAACCTTAAATCATATAATTTCTCTGTACATACTCAACAATTACAGCATCGCATCAACTAACGAATCCCTCCATATATTAAAAGAATAATGCAAATTTATAGATTCGCTGGATGTTGAAAACCTTTTTATTAACGTCCCAGTTGAAGAATCATTGATTATAATAAGTCACTAAGTTTATAAACACCAAACTATCCCTTCTCCAAAATACCAGCCAGCAATTCTTTGGGAATTACTCACTGCGTGCACCACACAAATTACATTTTTGTACCATAATGGTAACATTTACATACAAATTGAAGATGTCAGTATAGGGAACACACAGACTATAAGAATAAAATAAAATAAAATGAAAAAGGAAGAAAGAAATTGAAGAAAATAAAAGTTCAAGCCTAAAGAATGCGATGACATATATGTAACACAGAAAAAAGAAAGAAAGAAAAAAGAAAGAAAGAAAAATGAATGAAAAATAAAGAAACGAATGAAAGAAAGAAAAATGAAAAAAGAAATGAATAAAAGTAAAGAATTAATGAATAAAAGACATAATGAAACAAATGAAAGAAACAAAAAATGAATAAAGGAAAAAAAGAAATGAAAGAAGGAATAATGAAAGAAAGAAAAATGAATGAAAGAAAAATGAATTAAAGAAAGAAAGAAGTGAAAGAAAGAAAAATTGCGTTCTACTTTCTCAAATTTTTACACGTCTCATATCGAAAAAAAAAGTGTTTAAAAGAAACAACAAATGGGAGATTTATACAAGGTACGTCGACGACATTTTTGTTCTGAAAAAAATATAGACGAAATTGTGAATCTAAAATCAAATTTTGAAAATTATTCCTCGCTAAAACTTATTTATTAACTCATGGACAGTAACAAAATCCCGTTTCTTGACGTCAATAAAGAGGTAAAATCCAACGAATGTATCACTTATCTTTATCAAAAACCCCACCAGTAAGATCTCTTGTCTTCTTACCTATAATAGCCAATACCTGAAATATATAAAATAGCAGTAATAACGAACTTCTTAAATAGAGCGCGTCAGAATTCCTCCTTTCAAAAATATTTTTTAAAGAAATAAAACAAATAAAACAGATATTAGTCAACAATAATTATCCTAACTACATCATTGATAAACAAAACAATATTCTTACAAATAGTACATGACACTAGTATTACAAATAACACACAAGAAAACATCAACATATCTTATTGCAGCCAAATACACATTAATCATAAAGAGGACAAATCTAAATCTAAGATTATTTATAAATGGAACTCTGTGTGTGTGTGTGTGTGTGTGTGTGTGTGTGTGTGTGTGTGTGTGTGTGTGTGTGTGTGTGTGTGTCCGTTACCTATAGACTCCGAAACGGCTAAACCGATTTTCTTGAAAATTTACGCAGTTGTACTATATGCATCTGCAAGTGTTCTTAGCTAGGTTTTGTGTCGAGGTACTCCCGATGAATATCGAAAATCGATAATCGAAAAAATCGAGCTAAGGAGGAGTGGTTCGACTTTAATCACATTTGATACACTCATAGGCAAAGCCGTAAGAAACGATATTCATATATTTCAAGGTTGCAGTTCGGAAAATCGATAATATATATATATATAAAAGGCAAGATGTTTGTGTGTGTGTCTGTTTATTTGCCTGTATGTCTGTATGTTTTTCAGCTCTTTTATTTTAGTTTTTGCTTCGGGTTTGGCTTTAAGTAAGTATGATTGTAGTTCTTAGTCTCAGCCATGATACCATTTACTCAGAGGACTTATTCAGTTTACGACGAAAGAAATTTATTTGATATCGATACCAGGAAATCAAAATTTGACTTACATCCATTCATTTTTCTTTCAGTCTACGGTTTAGCTTTGACTGGAAACATCTATTGCTTTTTAGTCTTTCGTGCCAACGTCCAAAGAGTCTCAGCTTCAGGACCATGGATTAGTTTTAAAGCTTTCATTACACCCGAGCAACGCTGGGCTATACTGCTAGTATTCTATATTCTATAGGAAATGTTATTCAACACCATCTTTCCGCTGTAAATCTTTCAAAGAGTTTAAAATTCATAATATATTAGAAAATGGAAAACAACAAACCTTGTTGTTTCTAATAATAATAACACCATCAAATCTAAACTAGCGATGACTAATACAATGTATAAATTTTAATGCCCTTTACAAGATTGTGATTTTTTTTTTCATAATTCAATTGCCTATATTGGCCATAGTACCACTTTTCTGAGAAAACGCCTTGCATGTCACCTATCTAGTAATAAAAGTGCAATAAGAAAACTTTTATTAACCAATAACTTACGAGAACCCTTAAATAAAATTTGGTTGAAAGTACAAAAATACAATTTAAAACAAAAGATCAAAGGCAACTAGCTATGTGAGAGGTCCTATATATCAAACAAATTTTCTCCGACTATCAACCTTACATTACTTAACCGTGGAGAGTTTTGAAAATGCTTTAAAAATAGACAGACGCCCACACGATTCCAAGACACGCGCATTGAGTGATAGCTTTAAACTCCCCTTTTCAACAAACACTAAATCGCACACAGAAAAAGATTGCAATCAAACATGAGGACATAACAAGAGCAGAAAAATAACATCCTTGAAAATGGCCTGTGAAGAGGCTGAGTCAAAAACTGTGGAACATTTTTATATCCCTTATCGCTGGCAAAATGGAAACTTGTAACAATACTGGAAAAACCAAAGAAATTGATAAAAACTTCCTTGTCGCTTGTTATTAAGATTTCTGCCCATATATATATATATATATATATATATATATATACATCGCTCATTCAGTAAAATGAATTAGAGCACTCTGGCTATTGGGCGCGTATAATAATAATGTATGTGCTAAAATGTCTGCCTGCTTCCACCGAACTCCCATAGCCCAGAGGTAGAATCGCCGTCTGACACCAATACTGTCGGGTTTCAATCCTGTGTTAAAAAGCAATCGGAGTCTGACCGTACTGATGAGCTGTGATACAGCGAAACAGATCTGTCTTCGGATGACAAAAAAAATATATATATATATATATATATATATATATATATATATATATATAAAATAAATTTTGAATATAGAAAAATGTTAGAATAAAATATGACGGTTGAAATTTAAAATTTGAAAAAATTTTCTCAAATCTTAACCGTAATTTTTTATTTTTTTATTTATTTTTTTATTTTTCTCTCTTTTTATTCTTATTTTTATTTTCGTTTTGAAAGATGCACTGTTGCTGAGGAGATGTAAAATCTCTCTTAGGGATTTTATGTCGCAATGTTCATTCAACATTGAAAATTTAATTCATTTTATATTAGCTCTGTAATTTTAATTACATTGAGCTCTCCTCCTGTATCATATTTCAATATTAAAGCTCTTTAATATTAATTAGGATCATGTTCTTGGGATTTACCTTCCTACTTTTCCGTTTTGGATTAAAGTATTTTAATACTATATATATATATATATATGATGACAGAAAAATAAAGTGCCGATTTCAAATACAGTGTCAAACATAATGACGTTTGATGCAATAAAATCTACGTTAGATTTAAAGTAAATCCAGCAATTCTTGACACACACAGACAAGCACACACACACACACACACACACACACACACACACACACACACACACATACACACACACACACACACACACACATATATATATATATGCAAAAATAAATACATATATATTTATATATATGCATTTTGTTTCGTGTCTGCCTAATTCTCTTTCTATGCCGTACTTGTTTATTTGTGTATGTGTGCGCGCGTGTGTGTGTGTACGTACAAGATGTGTTCTCCAGAAACTTTTACAAGTACAACATAAGCCGATTAATGGAAAAAAAAAGTTGTTCTACTGGGAAAGAATTGATGTGCCACTTGTGAGAAGGTGTGGATTCTCGAAGAGAAATTAAGACAAAACGCCGGGAGACTGCATCGAGTAAATGGTGCTGGTGTGTGCGATTTATAGCGAGTAATGCCTTCACAAAAAAAAAACAAAAAAAAAAACGCAGTGTCGGGTGTGTAGTTCGAGCCGCTATCGATTTTTGACATTGTGTAGATCTTGACAAGAAAGAAATCCAATCGATTCAATATAGGGAACTTATTAAATAAGAAAACACATTCAGCTTCGAATGAGGTGTGAAGAAATATTGGGTAGGAAGAGGAGATAATGTAATTGAATGGACGGAGAGGGGGACGGAATGGACGAAGAAAGTTGAGAAAAACTGCGTGGTATAAAATGAATGATAGATAATCGAGAAATATAAAGAAATATTGAGGAAAAGAGAGGTTGAGAATGCAAGATCAAAGAGATTGGAGAAAAAATGTTCAAGAAGGAGGTAGGAGAGAAGAAAAGAAAAAATAAAAGAAAATGAAAAAAGGAAGGAAGAAATTGAAGGAAATGAAAGTTTAATACCAAAGAATGGGATGATATATGAAAGAAAGAAAGAAAGAAAGAAATGAATAAAAGTAAAGAATCAATGAATGAAAGAAATAATGAAAGAAATGAAAGAAATAAAAAATGAATAAAAGAAAAAAGAAATGAAAGAAGGAAAAATGAAAGAAAGAAAAATGAATTAAAAAATGAATTAAAGAAAGAAATAAATGAAAGTAAAAAAAATGAAATAAAGAAACATGAATGAAAGAAATCATGAATTAAAGAAAGAAGGAATGAAAGAAGGAAAACATGAAAGAAAAAAAAGCGAGAATTAAAAAAAATGAATTAAAGAATGAAATAATTGAAAAAAGTAAAAAAAGAAAGAAACATGAAAGAAAAGAAAGAGAAATGAAAGAAAGAAAGGAGCAAAGAAAAGTAAAAGAAAGAAAAAAGAAAGAAAGAAAAAAGCAATGAAAACTTCAGGGAAAAGAAAGTAAAGCAGAGACAAACATTAAGATGAAGATGGTGAAAAAGAAGAAAAAAAGAAGAAGAAGGAAAGGGTGGGGTTTAAAAAGGAAAGAGAAATAAAGAACGGTAGTGTAAAAAAAAGGGAGAAAAAGAATGGGATGAAAACAGAAAGCGAGGGGACATGTAACGGGAATGAAAAAAAAATAAACGTTAGCAGAAGAGAAAGAAAAAATAAACACAAAGAAAGGTGAATAATCCTTCAATGAATGACAAAAGGAAGGGACTTATTTAGGAGACAGTTCACAAAAAGGGTAACATACTGACATAAGAAATAAAATGTAAAGACAAACGCAAAAGTAAAATGCAAAAAAATAAAAAAAGAAAAGAAACATCAGTCAGTTAAGTGCCATACGTGATACACGCTTGGGCGATCATGTCTCGAAACAGACATGACTGACTGGGCAGAAGATTATCTCGCAGTAGGTTGCCATTACTTTCTGCGGTAGCCTGGTTGCCGACCAAGGCTATAGAACCGAATCTGTCTTGTTATTTAACCCATAACTGGAAGGAATAGACGGATTAATACCTTTCCCAAAAGAAACCTAGAGAAGCATAAAAAATTATAAATTAAATCGTGAAAGAGAAACCAAAGTTGAATTGATTGATTTGTGATTTAACGGCTTACCAAACTTTTTCAAATTATTTAAATCCACAAAATATTTTTCATGCATAATGATTACAACGAGACTGGCAATAAGGACCCACCCATGTACAGTTAGATCAACCAAATGCAACCGACAATTCTACTCCAACAGCTTCTTTTCTTGCACTTCCGCCTCTGGAACTCCCTTCCATATACTTGCTTTCTGGACGACTGCAATTTAAATGCAATGTTAATACGCATCGCTTATCCACTTGATTCAAGTTCTTTCTACATTTTTTTTAATCTTTTCACCCCGAGCAAGGCAGAAACGCCACTGATGTGCAGGGGGTTACATAAATGTAGAAAGATTAGTTAGAAAAGAGTGAGGAGTACAAGCTAGTTAGAACGGAACAATAGAAAGCTGAGAAAGCAGGTGCAATGACAGATACATGGGCGGAGAGAACGTGAAGATTATACAGGGGAGGGGAGAGAGCTAGAGTCCAGTGGTTAGTAGGTGAGTATTAACTTTGCTTTTAAATTTCTGGAGGTCGTAGCCGTCAGGAAAGCAAGAATACGGGAGTGAGTTCCACAGGCGGGAAGTGCGAGAGAGGAAGCTGCAGGAGTAGAATTGTCGTCTGCGTTTGGCTAACCTGACTGTGAATGGGTGGGACCCAGTTGCCAGTCTGGTTGTACGGGTAAACACCTGTTGAGGAGGCATCAGTGACTTAAGCTCATCCGAGCAGAAGCCATGAAAGTATTTATAGAAGAGACAGAGGGAGGCCACATTTCGACGATGGGAAAGTGGCTGCAGACGAGTCGCCAGATCAGTACCTATCACATTACAGACTCTCCTTTGGAGCTTGTCAAGAACACTGAGGAGAACGGCAGGGGCACCTGACCATAAATGGCAGCAGTACTCCATGCACGGACGGATGGTTGACTTGTATATATGCAGGATGGATTCAGGTGGAAAAAACATCCTGGATCGACATAGTGACCCAATCTTCTTAGCAGTCGATTTTGCTATGGATTCAATATAGTGCTTCCATTTGAGGTCTGAGGACAGGGTAAGTCCGAGGAGGCGTAGTGTATTACTCTCCGGGAGAATCATCTGGTCCATGCTTATGGGAGGCAGAAGAGGTTGCCTGTAATGGTTGACAGACAACAGCTTGGTCTTAGAGGAATTGAAGTTGACAAGCCACTTCTTGCCCCAGTTCACCACAGAGTGTAGATCCCGCTCAAGGTCAGCAGCGAGATTATGTCTGTCCGCCACGACAGGTTTCTTACTGGAGCGGGAGTATATTGTAGTGTCATCTGCGTAGATGCCTACTTGGGACTTGATCTACAACCAGTATATCGTTTCCTTTCTCTCTACCTTCGCAACTGTCTTCACACTTGTTTTCCCATATTTCTCTTGCTCTTTCTCTGACACCTCCTGTAACTGCTCCGTCTTGCTCTTCTCTTCCTCCTGTCTAACCTTATCCTTTTATGTTAGTCCCCTGCGAATCAGTGGCAGTACCCCCTTGCTTGGGATGAAACGATTAAGAAAAAAATAAATTATTAAAAAAATCTATTTAAGCCATAGCTGAGAGGAAAAAAAGGTAGACTCATAAATTTCCAAGGGTGTTGGTAAATAAGAGAATAACAATGAGCCCAACTGGAATTAGAACTCGCCTCCTCGATTTTCAATTGCGAGCCGCTATACATTACACCAACCGTACCTCCAATCATGCAACATCTGATATTCTCAAGAAGTCAGTCATTTAGGCATTGACCAATAGATGAGAGAAAACTTAGATGAAGAGAATTGATATGGAGAGAGCGTCAGAATTATTGGTGCTGAAATGGAATCCATAACCTTTAGTATTTGTCTATATAGCAGTGGTGAACAAGTAATTTGCAGGGTTAGAGAGAGATAACTCATGACTTCCAATCGAACATTATGCAAGGAATGAGGATGATATACACCAGTGATTGTAATAAAGGTTTCTGTTCGAAATTTCTTGCAGAAGGAGAAGGCTGGAGCGTTCAACGGTCGAAACCTCGTACAACGACAACAAATATGAAGATAATGGACCAAATAATGTAAATACTGGAATCCATAACATATTCAGGAAAAAAATTATAATAATGAAAAACCCAGACCGCAACAGCAAATATACAACTATAAAAAGGCATGTACGTATATTCTCACCGAATTTACTCAACCTGTACATCGAGAACTAGACATCCTGCCATGATTCATCACTAACGGCCACAATCTTAATGTAAGATATTCACATGACACAGTGTTGATAGCAGACACGGTAAGGAAATTACAAAACCTACTACAGACTGTAGCAAAGGAAAGCGAGAAGAAAGGACTAAACATATGCTACAAGAAGACTGAATGCATGGTCATCAGCAAAAGGAGGAGCCAAAAGTCTCATTATAGGTCTCGAATATCAAAATCATGCAGGTACAGAAATTTAAATACCTCGGAAGTTTTAATAGAAGACAGAAAATGCGACACTGAGATCCGATGTTGTAATGAGAAGGTGAAAGATGCATTCCAAAAGTTAAGCAGATTATTAAGAGACAGGAAAATTTCGTTACGTGATATCTGTAGTTCTATATGAATGCTGAGAAATCTCATTAAATGTGATTCGGAGAAAGAGAAATATTCTAGAGAAGGATGCTGAGGATACCATGAACCAAAAATGTGAGCAACGACGATGTTTTGGAGAGAATGGAAATAAAAGGAAACTTACATTTAACATCAGGAGGAGACAATTGGTGTTTCTGAGACACAAAGTGAAGAAGATAGATTGGAGAATCTGATACTCACAAGGTAAATAGAAAGAAAAAGTGACAGAGGAAAACAGCACGTGACATACTTGTTGAGCTTGAGCAAATGGAAGGCAGAGAAAGGTTTGGGAGAAATAGCATATAAAATTTTATTAATATGTACAAGCGACAGGACGATGAGAAGGGCCACGATTGCCTATGTCATTAAGAGACACAGCATATAAAATAAAAATCAAAGGTGTCTTTGCGCGTTCTTCTGTGCATATGAACTTGGAAAAGACAAAAATCCTTCTTGTCTCTCCCCACCTTGGAGTTGAATGGACTCTGATATCGGCCTGATGATATGAAAGACACCTCTGAATTAAAAATCTTAGTTTTCCCATGAAATTTGGCAACTAATCTAAACTTATTTATGAATAGAACTTTGTCTCTCTGTGTGTGTGGTTATATGTGTGTGTGTGCCTGTGTGTGTGCGTCCGTTACTATAGACTCCGAAACGGCTGAACCGATTTTGTTGAAAATATACACAGTTGTACTATAAGAGTTTGCGAGTGTTCTTAGCGAGGTTTTGTATAGTGGTACCTCCGAGAAATATCGAAAATCGATAAAACCGGGTTATAGAAGGAGTGGTCCGATTTTAATCAAATTTGATACACTCATAGAGAAAGCCATAAGAAACGATATTCAGATATTTCAAGGTTGCAGTTCTTACAATAGTGCAGAAAATCGATAATATACATATATATATATATATATATATATATATATATATATATATATATACACACACATAAATATATATATAAGGCAATATGTTTGTGTGTGTGTCTGTTTATCTGCCAGTATGTCTGTATTTTTTCAGCCCTTTTATTTTAGTTTTTGCTTTGGGTTTGGCTCTAAGTAGGTATAATTGTAGTTCTTAGTCTCAGCCATGATATCATTTACTCAGAGGACTTATTTAGCCTTCAAAATTCAGTTTCTGACGAAAGAAACTTATTTGATATCGATACCAGGAAATCAAAATTTGACTTACATTCATTCATTTTTCTTTCACTCTACAGTTTCGCTTTAACTGGAAACAACTATTGCTTTTTAGTCTTTCATGCCAACGTCCAAAGAGTCTGAGCTCCAGGACCATGGATTAGTTTTAAATCTTTCATTACACCCGAGCAACGCCGGACTATACTGCTAGTGTAACCTGTAACTGGAGAGAAGAGAAGAGAAGAGAAGATTAATACCTTTTCCAAGATATTTGAGAATAAGTGAATGCAAGGAATTCAACTAGAATTCGAACTTGGCTCCCCAACTTGTCGTTCTGTATCGATATCCACTGCAGCACAACGCATATCCGATACAGAAGTAGCTTCCGTAAATAAATACATGCATATTCCATTGTTTACCATCTCAATCTGATCATATCTATCTACCTGAATCTGTTTCTTTCTTTCTATCTATTTCAATTTGTTCATATCTATTTTTCTCAAATTTGTTTTTTCTTTCTTTCTTTCTTTCTTTCTTTCTTTCTTTCTTTCTTTCTATCTATCTATCTATGTCAGTCTATTCATGTCAATCTATCTATCTATCTATCTATCTATCTATCTATCTATGTCAGTCTATTCATGTCAAACTATCTATCTATCTATCTATCTATCTATCTATGTCAGTCTATTCATGTCAATCTATCTATCTATGTCAGTCTATTCATGTCAATCTATCTATCTATCTATCTATCTATCTATCTATCTCAATCTGTATGTATTTATCTATCGCTCTATCGTTTTTTAAAATTAAAATTTCTGGTTAAAGCAAATATTGCTGCGTAATCCTATCATCAAGTAGACAGATAGATGTATCTTTTAAATTTATATACTTGTAAAATACTGGAAAATCCTGTTATATGAATTCACCTTAAACTTATCTATTCAATTCTGTCTCAATCTTTTCCTATCATCAAATATATTTTACAACTTTACTCTGAAGATCACTGAAGCCCTTCTCCTTGGGCAATAACCCACTGACTGAATTTCCTACTTAGTATCAGTCTGAAGATTCAAGTATTTGTAAAATCTTTCAAACCACACGGATAGAAGATCTAATTGTCCTCACTGAACGGGAAACGTTAAGTGAAGATCAAAAAATGCAACCAAATATTGCGAGAAACTAGACATAGCGAAATCTTACTTAAATTCATAAAATGTAAAAAAAACAAAAAAAAAAAGAGAGAGAGATAACAAATAAAAAAACGTAGAATGTAAATCCATTTTTCTTGAAGACAGGAATCCATAGATGAGCGACATTCCATCGGGAAAACCTAACATTATATTCAGGCAAATCGTGTGATTCAATTTTCGCTACTCGTTTAGTGAGCATGCAGTTAAGACTGCGCTGTCGTTATAATTTTTTTTAAGATCAAGAAGATGAGAGATGGAAGGCGTAGTCGAGAAGAAAGCAAAGACGAATGAAGAGCAGAGTAAAAAGAATATGATACGATAGAAGAAGGATAAATGGCAACTGAAGACATGGAGATGGGAGATGGAAGGCGTAGTCAAAAAGAAAGCAAAGAGGATTGAAATGCACAGTAAAAAGAATATGATACGATAGAAGAAGGATAAATAGCAAATGAAGACAGGAAGATGAAAGATGGAAAGCGTAGACTAGAAGAAAACGTAGAGGAAGGAAGAGCAGGGGAAAAGGATATGATACGATAGAATAAGCATAAATGGCAACTGAAGACATGAAGATGGGAGATGGAATGCGTAGTCGATAAGATAACGAAGAGGAATGAAGAGCAGGATTAAAAGAATATGATACGATAGAATAAGGATAAATGGTACCTGAAAGCATGAAGATGAGAGATGGAAGGCGTAGTCGAGAAGAAAACAAAGAGGAATGAAGAGCAGGGTTAAAAGAATATGATACGATAGAATAAGGATAAATGGTACCTGAAAGCATGAAGATGAGAGATGGAAGGCGTAGTCGAGAAGAAAACAAAGAGGAATGAAGAGCAGGGTTAAAAGAATATGATACGATAGAATAAGGATAAATGGCAACCGAAGACATGAAGATGGAAGATGGAAGGCGTAGTCGAGAAGAAAGAAAAGAAGAATGAAGAGTAGGGTGAAAATAATATGATACGATAGAAGAATTTTAAATGGCAACTGAAGACATGAAGATCAAAGAAAGCTAAATAGAAGGAGGTGGAAGGAGGAACCAGCAGGATATGAAAAGTGAAGGTGGACGAAAAAGATATAGAAAAACGAATGATGAAAAAAAAAAATAGAAAAGCGGAAACGCATTCAAAATAAGGAATGAAAAAGAATCGTATCGCCCCAAGCAAGGGATTATACTGCCACTGTTGTGCAGGGGTTACATAGGAGGAAAGTTATGAGGAGTGACAGAATACAGAGGGTGTCAGGAAGCGGGTAGGAGAGGGATGAGAATACTGCAGAAATGAGATGAGAGCATGAGAGAGGAAATCCTATTTAGTGAGTTAGGAGATGACTATTGACTTTAAATTTACATTCTTGGAGATTATATCTGTCGGGGAAGCAAGTAAATGGAAGGGAATCCCCAGGCCATAAGTGCGAGAAAAGAAGCAGCTGGGGTAGAAATTGCGTTTGCATCTTATTGGTTTCACAGTAAAAGGGTGGTACGTAGTTGCTAATCTTGTGGCACGATTAAATTCGTATATTAGGGGCACCAGTTCGTTCATCGGAGCAGATGTCGTAAAAGTACTTGTAGAAGAGACACAGCGAATCCACATTACGCCGGTGAGACAGTAACTGTATCCGAGCTGCCAAGTCGGGATCGATCACATTGCAGATTTTTCGTTGACTTTTGTCAAGAACCCCTAGGTGGATAGTAGGAGTACCTGACCAGATATGGTAGCAGTATTCAATGCACGAGCGCGTGGTAGATTTGTATATGTGCAGGATTGTTTCAGCCGGGAAAAACTTCCTGGCCTTGCTCAGCGAACCGACCCTCTTAGCAGCGGATTTAGCTCTGGATTCTATGTAGATATTCCACCTGAGGTGTGTTATGAGAGTTAACCGAGGAGGCGCAGTGTATTACTTTCAGGGATTTTAACCTGATCTATGCTAATGGGGGAGGTAGGAGCGATTGTCTGTGATGGGTAATAGATAGCAGCTTTGTTTTAGAAGCATTAAAATTCACGAGACATTACTTACCCCAATCTACCACGAATTGGATGCCTTTATCAAGCTCGGCGGCAAGGTCTACCTCGTGGGTCTAGGAAGATGTTTGATCGAGGCTAGAGTAAACCGTAGTGTCGTCATCGTATATGCCTACTTGGGATTTTATTACATCGGAGAGATCCTTAATGTAGATACGGAAAAGTCTAGGACCTAGAATAGAGCCTTGAGAGACACCTGTGTTATGTAACTGGCAAAATTAACATTTTTCCAATGGTCAAAATTCCTCGAAGAAAACATTAATAACCGTCATCGCAATAATCCTGTTTAGGAAACTCACCCTTTCACGTGGGTGTGCCCACTCTGCCTTGTTTTGTCTATAAACGCAAACTCCGCAAGCCCATTCTTATTCTATCGCTATTTCAACGGAAAGTGTTCAGATAAACTCAATTCTTTAATCATACGAATTCAGACCTTTAAAATTCCTCGTTATATCGATATACTACATCTAGTCGCAAAGCCATTGATCAGGAAATTAGCGGTTTTAACGAGCGGATAACACCCTATTAATTGCTATTGTTCCCAGGTCCACTCAAACCCGAATGTGCTTGCACCTATTGGGGTCCCAGCTATACAGTGAAAACCCCCAAACAAAAACAAAAACAAATTGAAAGTATAAAAATGCATTCGTATATTAAAAGTATTAGTCATATATATGTAAATTTATCAACAATACGTATTTAGAGTAAAATTACCTTTAATGCAATTTTAAGAAATATGACAAGCAATACCTTTCATAGGAGAGTGCATTCATAATATATTACGTTGAAGCTATAAATTCGTATTAGAAATATTTGAATTAAATTTCAGCATTAAATAACATGTAAGGAGATTACATGTTATTTAATTACATTACAGAAACAAATCAATCAATTCAATTAATTAGGCCATTAAAAGAAACATTTCAGCAAAACTGGATCATACTTATTTTCCTCGTATTCTAGACTAGCAATATAGCCCGGCGTTGCTTGGGTGTAATAAAAGCTTTAAAACTGATCCATAGTCCTGGAGCTCAGACTCTTTGGATGTTGGCACGAAAGACTAAAAAGCAATAGTTGTTTCCAGTTAAAGCGAAATCGTAGACTGAAAGAAAAATGAATGGATGTAAATTAAATTTTAATTTCCTGGTATAGATATCAAATAATTTTTTGTCGGCGTAAACTGAATTTTGAAAGCTGAATAAGTCCTATGAGTAAATGGTATCATAGCTGAGACTAAGAACTACAATTATACCTACTTAGAGCCAAACCCGAAGCAAAAACTAAAATAAAAGTACTGAAAAAATACAGGCATACAGGCAGATAAACAGACACACACACAAACATTTTGCCTTTTATATATATATATATATTATCGATTTTCTGCTGTATTGTAAGAACAGCAACCTTGAAATATCTGAATATGGTTTCTTATGTCTTTGTCTATGAGCGTATCAAATTTGATTAAAATCGGACCACTCCTTCTATAACAGGATTGCTTCGATTATCGATTTTCGATAGTTATCAGGGATACCTCGACACAAAACCTAGCTCGGAACACTCGCAAACGCTTATAGTACAACTGTGTAAATTTTCAAGAAATTCGGTTCAGCCGTTTCGTAGTCTATATGTAACGGGGACACACACACACAGACACACACACACACACAAAGTTCCATTTATAAATAAGTTTAGATTAGATGTGCAAAGAAAGTTCCATTTAGCTGCAAAATAGGTTTCCTTTGAATAGTCAATTAAGTGCCATACGTGATACACGCTTTGGGTGATCATGTCTCGAAAGATACATGACTGACTGGGCAGAATATTATTCCGCAGTAAATTGCCATTGCTTTCTGCGGTGGACTAGTAGCCAGCCAAGGCTACAGAACTCAATCTCTAAGCTATAGTATGCATTCTATCCTGTTTAACCCATAAGTGGAAGGAAGAGACGGATTAATACCTTTCCCAATGGTATTTGTGCGTAAGTGAATGCCGGGAATTATTCTGGAATTCGAACTCAGCTCCCCGATTTGTCGTTCTGAGTCGATATATATTGCACCCCCAACGCACATCCTTCACTGCACCCCAATGTACATCCTTCACTGCACCACAACGTACATCCTTTGAACACTAGTCTATTAACTACTTTTAAACAAGTGTTAATAACTGCAGGTCCTCTTTATCCACATATTATGCAGTATCCCCTTTCATTTATTTTTTATCCCACTGCATAACCATTTTATCAACAAACCGCTCTTAAGTGGCTCTTGTGCCTTGTATTGTGTAAAATCTTACTTGACCTATAAGCAAATGCAATAACATATTAAGCAGTCAGATTTGTCAGTAGATTTCAATTAAATAGGAGTATGAGATTTTGCATTGACGTGCTTGGCTTGTTGCCGGAAGTAGGCCCGTGTGGTACATCCGGTTTGAAGGCTGAATTTCACTTCATGATTATCAGGCCACACCCACTCCAATTGTTGCAACGAATTTTCCTCCCCTCTTTTTTGACCTTCAACAAAACGCGCCTTGTTTTAATAATTCAATCTCTTTAATTCGGTCACGGTATTTCGCTTTTTATTTCATGAACATGTCGCATTGACATTCACCTGCACAAAAAGGTTTTCCGTTTTCCAATACACCACAGGAAAAAGGTTTTGGGCCATTTCCTTAAAAAAAAACTAAAATGAGATATTTATATATTTTGGTAAAAGTATTAGATAATTTTTCAGTAACTACACTAACTGCTTTAATTTGACAACAAGTAAGTTTTAATTATAAAAAGAATTATCATACAATTGCATCATATTTTGTTTTTGTCAATAAAACAACAATTTGGATTAATTATTAATTTTCAAACTTTTGGCATTTTTTTTTCCAGCGGATTTTTTTAGGTAGCTAGTATGCTTTTCGAAGCATTCTTCAAACATTGACAAACCGCAATTACTCATTGGGTAGTTTCCTATAACTATTCAATTCATCCAATACTAATTCAATCAGAGCACGGCCAGGAGACACAGGTAGCCAATTCATAATTATCAAACTTTTCTTTCTTTGTTATCTTGTTGAGAGGAACATGTTTCGAATTATGTGTAAACCAGATGGTATAGCATGTCATTGAAAAAGCAAATTATATTTCTTTTTCTTTCTCTTGTTTCCTTTGACTTAAATCGAATCTTCATCTCTTACCTCACTATACCACTCACATGATAACAGACCCAGCACCATAGTTAACTGTTGAAATCCCACATTCATCATTCAATCTTTTTCTGATTTTCTTTTACTAACAAAACATTTCAATTTAAACTCGTCTGTTCACAATATATTTTTCCACTATTTCAATATTCAGTTCATTATGCTTTTTGTTGCACATAACAGTCTTTTCTGCTTATTGACCTTCGGTAACAGGGGTTTCATCATGTCTATGCCCTCATTGATCCTCGGTTATGTCAGCTGATTTTTCACAGTTGAGCGCGACACTGGTTGCTGTCTAGACGGATTAATTTCAGCTATCAACCCAGGAAAACCTTTTTGTTCTATTTTTGATTTCAGTAATTATGTTTCAGCGGATGTGCGTTGTGGTGCAGTGGATATCAACACGGAACGACAAATCGGGTAACGAGTTCGAATTCCAGCTGAATTTATGGCATTCACTTACGCACAAATACCCTTGGGAAATATATTAATCGGTCTCTTCCTTCCAGTTTAAATAAAATAACAGATTGGGTTCTGTATCCTTGGCTGACAGACAGTCTACCACAAAAAGCGATGGAAACCTACTGCGGGATATCTTCTGCCCAGTCAGTCATGTCTCTTTCGAGACATGATCACCCAAACGTATATCACGTATGGCAATTAACTCACTGAATCATTTTTCTATTTTCAGCATTAGTTGTCACTTTTGGTGTTGAATCTGTTTTTCTGTCAACATTTCCGTCAGTTTGAAACAAATATTGCACCCCGTATTTAAAAAGTTGTCTTTCAGAGTAGCCTTCTTCGATGATATTATTGAACTCTTTTGTCTTATGCACGGCGCATGATTTACGTCGAAATGTGTGGTTAAACAAAAGACAGTGACATCCCGCAATCATCAAAGCAAGATCTGATAAATGGAATTTAGATTGACAAGATCCTCTCTGGCTTTTATCGTTCCAGTCAGTGTAAACATTCGTTTAATTAACGCTTTCAGAGTTAATCCAAAAGGTCTCTGTGGCCCAGATTAAAGACGCTCGCATATTTTTAGAAACTTGTTTGGAAAAATATTATCCTTCACTCAACATCTATATTTCCCCCTGCTTACGAAAAGTAAAAACGAACATTTGAAAGAAAGAAAAAAAAATACGCATAATTCTTTCAACGAAGCACCATAAAACAAATGATACAAGTACGTAATTTTTTTATAGAAAATCATTGAGAAAATCAGGTTTGTTATTTTTTATAGTCTATAAAATAGAGTTTGTAGTCAAACGGAAGAAAGAAACTACGAATTTAGTTACCTCCACTCGATTGCAAAAAAAAAAACAAAAAAAAAACATCGTGATGTTAAAAGGGCTCATACTTTATAAAGTTTTATCATCAAAATGTTTATGCTATTATTAAGAGGAAATATCAAATTTTGTTGCTATTATTTTTAAATATTTTTTAAATTCTTTCTAACACGTTAAAAATTTTAATTAAAATTTCATTTTTAGTTTTATGTCAGCGATTTAGGCTATGTTTACATGAATCGACTATTAAGAAAATGGAGTCGGTTGAGTAAAATGATTTTGGGGCAAATAAATTTTCCATCGTTCTCGACCGCCGGTCTAGTGATTTCTTTTTCAAATCTCAAAGACTGAAAACATATACAATTATTTCTGATATCAAATCAGCCAAGCATTGATACGAAGCTATAAATTGTACATTTTTTCGAAGAAAGTACTAAAAATTTGAACCGAACCGTTTATTTCGTTCACTGAAGTATATCAATCTCATACCATGTACGATGCCACTTTTGGTAGCCATGTAGTTATCTTCCTTTAAATTAACTCTCTAAGTTATTTGTTCACCACTACTGTTGCCAGGTATTGACCTCACAACTCTTTGATCAAGTCAGTGGAACCAACCAACGTCTATATCTACTGGGAACATGTCTATTTTAATTACAACGGCCGTAAACATGGTAATAAAGATGACGACAATAGTTCCAAGAATGTAAATAATGTAAATATTACCTCATCTATCTCAGAAGTATAGACAAATACGTTTGGATTTTGTCTAGAATATTGAGCATCTAACCAGATACGATACCAATATTTTTTGTACAGACGAATTGTAGATTTAGAAACATGCAAGATGGATTCTGACGTGAAAAAAGTGTCAGGAAGGGCGCATTGGACTAACGTTCCTAATAGCAGACTTATTAATTTATTCAAAATAATCATTGCTTTTTATGTCAGTAGAAAACGTAATACCAAAAAAGCACAATGATTTTCTATCCTACATCTAAACTTATTTATAAATGGAATTTTGTGTGTGTGTGTGTGTGTGTGTGTGTGTGTGTGTGTGTGTGTGCGTGTCTGTGTGTGTCTCCGTTACCTACAAACTCCAAAACAACTGAACCGATTTTCTTGAAAATTTACTGTACTATAAGTGCCTGCGAGTGTTCTTAGCTAGGTTTTGGGTCAAGGTACCCCTAATAAATATCGAAAATCGATAATAAAAAAAATCGCGGTGTAGAAGGAATGGTCCGATTTTAATCAAATTTGATACACTCATAGACAAAGATATAAGAAACCATATTCAGAAGTTTTAAGGTTGCAGTTCTTACAATAGTGCAGAAAATCGATAATATATATATAAGATGTTTGTGTGTGTGTCTGTTTATCAGCCTGTAGGTGAATTTATTTTTCAGCCCTTTTATTTTAGTTTTTGCTTCGGGTTCGGCTCTAAGTAGGTATAATTGTAGTTCTCAGCCATGATACCATTTACTCAGAGGACCTATTTAGTCTTCGAAATTCAGTTTACGAAGAAAAACTAACTTGATATCGATATCAGGAATTCAAACTTTGGCTTACATCCATTCATTTTTCTTTCAGTCTACGGTTTCGCTTTAACTGGAAACAACTACTGGTTTTCAGTCTTTCGTGCCAACGTCCAAAGAGCCTGAGCTCCATGACCATGGATTAGTTTTAAAGCTTTCATTACACCTGAGCAACGCCGGGCTATACTGCTAGTTATAATACAAATTGATGTGTCGCAAAAGAGTAGAGGACATAAGGTTTCTGAAATGGTGTCCAAATATAGTTGTTTAAAAAGTATTTTCCTGCATTGAAAGATTTCAGAATTGTTTACGGAGTCTGTTGAATGGAGACTTTCCTGCTCTGCTTTGCTCTACCCTGAAGCCACCTCCCAACAGGTGCAATGACGCAAAACTATCATTATTATTCGATTTCCAAATGTTCAGATTAGCTTCATTCTTTAGTTTCACCTGTTCAACCATTTACAGCAAGCAAACACGATGTTACTTCCACGGAACCGAATCACTATCATTTCATAATATATAGAAGAAAAGTTAGCCTCTCACTCAAAACAGCAGGTTCAATGCTCCTCTACCTCTTCATCAGTTTTGTTCTGAAACATGCAATTTTTTGTGTAGTGATATTATGCTTTTATAAACCATTGTAATAACAAAATAACAACATATATATATATATATATATATATTTGTTATTTTGTTATTATTATTTTGTTATTATTATGCTTTTATAAACCATTGTAATAACAAAATAACAACATATATATATATATATATATATATATATATGTTGTTATTTTGTTATTATTACAATGGTTTATAAAAGCATAATATCACTACACAAAAAATTGCATGTTTCAGAACAAAACTGTTCCTTTTAGCTGGTATGTTAAAATAAATAGTGACAAAAAACAAACTAATAACAAAATAACAATATTAAGCTCTACTCTGTATTGAGCACTCTTCATATAAATGCTTGATCAGTGGGTTTTTGATGTAATAAATGTGTGATGTAATGAATATGCATAAACCTTGGTTCCTCCACGTAGTAATATGATTGGCTTGTGTCAGCCATAAATACAGACTAAGGCAAGGACGGATATAAGTATACGGTTATATTTCTACGTCTATTGGTCTACGTCTATTGGATACGCCTAAGTCTAAGCATACTGCCTACGACTACGACGAGAAATGTGGTTCTACAGAAGGATGCTGCGGATATCATGAACTGAGCATGCAAGCAACGATGAGGTGTTGGGCAGAATGGCAACAAAAAGGAAATTAAAATTGAGCATCAGGAAGAGACAACTAAAGTTCCTAGGACATGCAATGAGGAAATAGAGCTTGGAAAACCTGATACTGACTGGCCAGATATAAAGGAAAATGAGACAGAGGAAAGCAGCGGATAACATATTTGCAGGGCCTGATCAGGTGGATGACGGAACGGGGGTTGCGAGGTGTAGCAGGAGCAAACATACTAAGAGCCACAAGGGAAAGGGAGACGTGGAGAACCATGATTGCCTACGAATGGATAGGACACATAGAAGAAGAAGAAGGTAGATTATTTTACCCGGTTACATTTTCCAAAACCGCTTAGCTACTTCGAATAATATATGTATCCCTTTCCAGGATATCAGTTTAACCTTCGTGTTGTTTAACTTTTTGTAATATATATATATATATATATATATATATATATATATCTTTAAAAAGAACAGACGTCATATTATTTAAACCCGACGAACCTTTCGGCCAACTCTTATCAAGGGTTCTCGTTGGCTTTAATTTTAAGGGAATTAAGGAAAAGGACAAGGCAAAATAAATTACTTACAATGCTGGGAGACGATGGAACTCGTTTAAAAATAAATTTATTGAAAAAAAAACACATAAAATTTAAGGGGGGTGTAAACATGTAATTCCACAAGAGTGTTTAAAAGTGAAAAAATGTTACACTCACAGACTCACCAGCAATTGTAAGGAGCGTAAAAACCGCTCTTTCTGTCTGCACAGGCTCGGTTGATGAATTTTCAAGCAAATTGCTTCCAAAATACGAAGATGGTGGGTAGACCGAGCGCTGTGCAAGACAGTAAACCAGCTGTCCTCATATGCCGAGGCACACACTTGATTGACTAAAAGATGTCGGCCAATAGCGGAATCCAGAACAGATTGTGTTGTTCTTATAGGTCTGAGAGAGCAACTGGAACGTATATTAGCGGGGACGTGTTGTGAAACCCGCGTCTCCAACCTCAGATCGGTACGTCCTATGTATGCCGCATCACAACAGCATCTAAATTTATAAACAATGGAACTTTTTCGAAAATAGGACAACCTATCTTTACTGAAGGAAGGAAACACAGGTCTAGTCTGAAAAACAACACGTAACTGCACCTCAAAATAACAGGACGAAACACATGCCGAAAATCTGTCGGTTATAGTTTGACATCTTCTACCAAGCCAGGGTATTTTCAGATACAAGGGACAGCGGCTAGGTCCTTCAACCTTAGGTTCTTTATAACGTTTGATCTTGAGATCAATTACCCGTTTCACCACATTAACCGGGTACCCGTTGCCTTCGAAAATCTCCTGCAAGCGAATTAATTCGCTTTCTAAACATTCAGGAGAACAAATATGCAAGGCACGGTGAACCAAGGTTTCTATCAGACCTAGTTTACGAGATTTAGGGACAAACGACTTCCATTTAGTATACAAGCCAGTAAAGGTTGGTTTGCGAAAAACAGAAGTCACGAAAGTACCGTCGCGCCGTTTATATATAAACGTATAGAAATAATCTTTGTTGAAAAATGCCTGCAATACATTCTTATATAAAATAATTTAGAAACAATACATATTTATAGTAAAATTACCAACAATAAATATTTATAGTAAATTTTTTCAACAATACATATTCATAGTAAAATTATCAACAATGCATTTTTATAATAAAATTACCGACAATAACTATTTATAGTAAAATTGCCAGTAATACATTTTTATAGTAAGATTGGAAACAATATTTTTACAGTAAAATTACCAACAATACATTTTTATCGTAAAATTACTAACAATACATGAAAATAGTAATTTATATTAAAACGTAAAACAATATAATTTTCATAAAAAATGAAAAGCAATATACTTAATAGGAGAATTACCAACAATACATTTCATAGTAAAATTACCAATAATATATTTTATAGTAAGATGACCAACAAAACATTTTATCTATAGTTGAAGGAATTCGATTGCGTTCAAAATATATTTAGTTGAAGTCAGAATATTTAGATTTCAACATTAAATGTTCCGTAGAGGTAGATATGCATTAAACAAAATCCACTAACCAATCAACCAACATGAAAGATCTCTTTCGCAACGTTAATTCATATAACACCTAACAATTTCTTAAAGAAATCAAACTGAATTTGAAAACATAACTTCGACAAAACTACAAAATAAAACATGCATATCACCACTTCCAGTAATGAAGACCGTGTATGTGCACAAAATCTGAGTATCATCTGCCATGTATTCAATTGTGAATGCAGAATAACATATGTCATATTTACATTACTTCAATCCTCCACAGAAAATTAAATTTTGATATTTAATGACCCATAATATGTTGATGTATCGTAAACCGTAAACATCAATCATTTTCCTGTCGGTACTTCTGAAATTTTTATTTCCATTACCAGTTCAGACATTTGGAGAATATCTATCTAATTATATATTTACAGTATTTAAACGTGGACTCATGTCTTCATCAGTTTTATGTCATCACAGTGTTTCGGCTGTTTTGTTTTTCATCAGGTTTATGTCAATCTAAGTAACCTAGAGATAAGGTGTGAATCAACCCTACGGGTATAGACTTTCTACTCGTTTCTCTGCCCATGTCAAGAGATATCTTGTTTAGTTTTTATTTTAGTATTATTCAGTTATTTCTTGTCCCGTTTCCACCGAGTGCAAGTACACACTACCCAGGCGAGGGATTGAACTCAACGTTAACATGTCACCAAATTCACTAACCAACGCTTTAAAATCTTTTCCTGTGGAAAAATTCCATGGAGCAATTTTGTGTGATGTAACGTGCCAACCGGTCAACCATCTCGACACTAACCAGGCTAGACCTTGAATAACTTCGGTGATCGTATGGGAACCGATATTTTAACGTGATATATCCGTAAGGCCTACAGCACCTGATATTCCCAAGCGGTCTCCCATCTAGGTATTTACCAGGATCGACGTTGGTTAACTTCTATGATCGTGTGTCAACCGATGTTTCTACATGATATGGTTGTAAGAATGAAATGTTAGGAAAATGAACTTATACAATTCACTAGCAGAAATATACATGACTAGCAGGATAGCTCGACGTTGCTCGGGTGTAATGAAAGCTTTAAAACTAATCCATGGTCCTGGAGTTCAGACTCTTTGGACGTTGGTACGGAAGACTAAAAAGCAATAGTTTTTTTCCAGTTAAAGTGAAACCGTAGACAGAAAGAAAAATGAATGGATGTAAGTCAAATTTTGATTTCCTGGTATCGATATCAAATAAGTTTTTTCGTCGTAAACTGAATTTTAAAGGCTAAATAATCCTCTGAGTAAATGGTATCATGGCTGAGAACTACAATTATACCTACTTAGAGCCGAACTCGAAGCAAAAACTAAAATAAAAGGGCTGAAAAAAATACTGACATACTGGCAGATAAACACACACACACACATCTTGTCTTTTATATATATATTATCTGCACTATTGTAAGAACAGCAACCTTGAAACTTCTGAGTATCGTTTCTTATGTCTTTGTCTATGAGTGTCTCAAATTTGATTAAAATCGGACCACTCCTTCTATAAACCGATTTTATCGATTATCGATTTTCGATATTTATCGGGGGTACCTTGACACAAAACCTAGCTAGGAACCCCGCAGACACTTATAGTACAACTGTGTAAATTTTCAAGAAAATCGGTTCAGCCGTTTCGTAGTCTATATGTAACGGGGACACACAAACACACACAGACACACACGCACAGACAAAGTTCCATTTAAAAATAAGTTTAGATAAACATTTAAAATTAGACTAAACAGTTTATTACCAAATTTAAAGTCTAATAATATGTCGAGATTGCATGTTCTTTCGCTAGCATAAAATCCAAGCTGGAAATTGTAGACGAAAGTGTAACCAACGTTATTTTTTTATATATGTCTATTTGCTTCCATGAGTGTCGAATCTTTCTTTTTTTGAAGATTTCTGAATGCAACAGATTTCACCAATTTTTAAATGTCAGATGCCAGAAAATATCTGCGATAATACAAGATGCATTATTCACCTTCGAAACGAGATTGGTTTAAGAAAATTTAACTTGTATTTAAATTCACTTCTTTCGCAAATGTTCGGGGAGTAAATGTCACTCATTGACTGGTACTTGCCTTACTAACCTACCTAATGCAGCTAAAGTTGTAGATCAGATAAATTCACTATGTCTGCTGTCGGTTCCTAGGATTTACAATAAATATATGAAAGTTTTGATGATTTTACAGAAAAAAAATCAATAAAGAAAATGAAGGACACTCATTATATCTTTGTATGCAGTGGATATGAGATTAGTATAAGAGACGATGGGTGTGTTTTGTGGGGCTGTAAATACGGTAATCATAAATTGGAGAGCCGAGTTCGAATTCCAGTTTACTTTGATGCTTTCAGTTATACTCAATATACCCTTGGGAAAGGGATTAATCCGTCGCTTCTCTCTCCAGCTATGGGTTAATATAGCAAGACAGATTGAGTTTTATAGCAATCAGTCGACTGCACAAGGTTGTGACAGCCTATCGTGGAAAACTCCTCTGCAACAGTCAGTCATCTCTCTGTCGAGACATGATCGCCCAAGTGTGGGTCACGCATGACATTTAACTGATTGACTAGTAAGTGAAAGCAGTCCGAATTTCGACAAAGTTTATTTGCTAACCAGCCTATCTCTTTTTTATGCTTTAATTCCTTTGTCAGTGAGTCATAAGTGATACACGTGATGCCATACGTGAGAGACACTTGGGCGATCATGTCTCGAAAGAGACATGACTGACTGGGCAGAAAATTATCCCACAATAGGTTGCCATTCTTTTCTGCGGTAGACTGGTTGCCGACCAAGGCTATAGAACCAAATCTGTCCTGTTATTTGACCCATAACTGGAGGGAAGAGATGGATTAATACCTTTCCTAAGGGTATTTACGTGTATGTGAATGCAAGGAATTTAACTGGAATTCGAACTCGGCTCCTCGATTTCTCGTTCCAAGCCGATATCCACTGAACCACAAAACACATGTATTAAATAACAAAATAGACTGAATTCTCTTATTTTGATTGGTAATCAATTCAGAGCTGTTGACTAGACAAAAGTAAATATCCCTCAGATTATAAGTAAGCCTTAAAATCACACTGCCAAAATTTTTAAATTGCATAAGCTATCACAAGGGGAAAAGGTCTACACCTTGTTTTATCGTTACATTTTAAACAAATTTGTTCGGGTCTGACTGATTTTGAATGGTATAATATTTGAGATTTTTGTTACTAAGAAATGTTTCCTCTCTTGTTTTTTTTTTATAACACGCGCATTTGAATGTCTTCGAACCAGCATTTCCCTCTTAATATCGATTTCCTGGCACGATTTCGAAGTCAAGCAACATCAAGCCTAGTCCTTACCATGATAGGTGGCCGCTAGTTAATACTGTAGCCGTTGGGAGATGATTAATGCTTATTTGATTCGGCCCTGTGCCCTACATAACCAAACTTCCTACAGCTTACAAGTCTTATCCAGAATTATCATCAACAGAAATGTCAGAAGATTATCAACAGAAGGTTGGTATCAGGTTTGAATGTGTGAATTTAGTGTGGAAGAGCAGAAGAATCAAATATATATTTTTCATGTTAATATAGAAATTTATTAAAAGAATAGGATAACAAGAATTGGTAGAAATTAAAGTTTAATTAGAAAGTTAAGGGTATCAAGAAATGTTCGTAGTAGTTATTAGTTGGAGAGATTGAGATAAAACTACTGCTTCCCTTTCTACCTGGCTGCCTATAGTCAGTCAGTCAGTCATTCAAGTGCCATACGTGATACACTCTTTTCTGACTGGGCAAAAGATTATACCACAATAGGTTACCATTGTTTCTGCAGGATAATTGTTGTTAGCCAAGGCTATAGAAAACTATTTTATATGTACAGGTTATTAAAAATGATTAAGTAACCAATCATGATCATATATATATAGTTACGTGAATTAATAAATATATATATGATGGCTCACACAAGTATAATGATATCATTCAGGTGTTAATATAACTGATCAATGTAGTATGAGCAGAGTTTTGTATAATATAGTAATAAATATACATAGATGTAGAACTATATATATATATATATATATATATATATATATATAACGTAGTACACTTGGTATACAATCCAGGTAAGTTCCGATAGAGACGAACTCAAGAGAACTCAATGTTAAATTCATTTATTTAATTTAACAGAGTAATATAATTTATAAAAGATTTTAGGTTATTACAATGGGTAATACATATTTCACCGCGTCCTGATGTTATTATTGCGGCTCGTCAGACCCAAATGTTAGAAAAGTTGGTCCTCAAAATATATGCCCCCTCCCACATAAAAAAATTATTTTTATTTTATTTTACATAAAATTATTTTATTTTATTTTATTTTATTTTACATCTTTGGGGTTATGTTCGAATGAACGAGAAATTTTCGTAAATAACCGTTACAAATGTCTATTCTAATATGGACATGTGAGCGTCTATGTAAAATAAAATAAAATAAAGACAATCTGTCCTGTTATTTAACACAATCTGTCCTGTTATTTAACCCATAACTGAGACGGATTAATAACTTTCCCAAGGGTATTTGCTCGTAAGTGAATGCAGGTAATTCAACATTCACTTACACTCAATAGTATCAAACTATAAAGAAATGTCCTTAGCTTTATTCTGAGGGATCCACGGTTAACACGATTAAAATTCTCATATCGAACAAAATGGGAAACGGCATTGTACCTAATCAAGAACAAGGTCTTATTAGTGAAGTAACTGCTTTGGAATTAACTCACTATCATTGACCATCTCTACGCATTTTAAAATCATCGATCATCTTTTTTTTTAACTTTCTGTCTCCGATCTAGTTTTATATTTAATTTAATTTTCTTTCTTTCTTTTTTTTTAATTCAATTTAATTTTAATTCAGGAAGCAGACGAAGCAAGCCAGAAAAATAATTAAATACATAATAAAGATAGCAGCAGAATTTTTTCTAAAGAAAATTGTTTGACGTAAGAGAGTCTGTAATAGCGAAAATAATTTGTTTCTAATCAATTATAGACAAATTCTTCTGCTCGCGACAGACAATTAGCGACGAAAACATAAATAGAAGTAAAAGTTTTTCCAGGAAGATTTAGGAGCCTTCGCAATAATGTTCATTAAATAGATATAAGTCAGTAAAAGATTTAGTATGATAGTCGTCGTCGTCGTCATCATCATCATCATCATCATCACAACTACTACTACTACTACTATTGCTACTGCTACTACTACTACTACTATAGCTGCCGCCAGTGTTTCTGATCGGCAGGTTAAGGTCCCCACCAAAATCATTTTGACAGTATAATAACTTTAATAATTTTTTCACATGACTTGGCATTTCTGAATTGGCACAGCTTAAGTTACAAAGCCGAATCGTAAAGAACGGAAAAATTTGAAGTAGGATTTTTTTAAATTTTTTTTTTGTGGAATAGAATTTTTTTTAATCATTTGACCCAAAGTAATGCTGTTCGTTGTGTTGCAGTGAATATCGACTCGGAACGAGAAACCGGTGGGCCGAGTTTAAATTTCAGTTGAATTCCTTGGTTTTATGTAGATAATCTGGTGACGGCCAGTGATTATCCATATGAGCTGCGCAATTTCTATGCCCTCACCGGGAACATACTGCAACAGGGGGTTTTGCGCTGATGTTTTGCAACTTTGTGTAGAGATCAGGGATAGAATGGGGCCGGATGATACTCTGAGAAATCATGGAACTGGTTGGGAGAAAGTGATGGGATATCGGTACAAAAGTAATTTCTTAAATTCAAAATTAAGGTTAAATATACAAAATTAGATAATTATAAAACTGTGCTTAAATACAAAAATATTCTATAGTTGTATAAATAAACATTAAAGATAGGTCCAACACCATCCTTTCCCACGCTTTACACCACCTTATTCTCCCCCTTTAATAAAACAAAAGACTAAAGGCTAATCCGGCGGCCATAAAAAAAAAAAAAACACTTTCATGAATCTACTATATCCCCTACCTACCCCACTTTCTTCAAAATTCTAACGGACAATTTACAAGACTTATTCTCTTATCGCTAACCCCCGCCAACATCCCACACACAACTCCCAAATATAAGAAAATAGATCTTTCATTCCTTTCCACACCACCTGATGAGACATTGGAAGTCCAATGTGGAAACAAAATGTACAATTTGTAGTGGATATATATATAAAAGAAAATTTGGACATGTTCTAAAATATATATATATATATATTAAAAATACCTTCCTGGAATGGAATTCGAACTCCCTGAGTCCTCGTTCCAAGCGATATCCACTGCACCACAACGCACATCCATTCATTGATTACTCCTGATATTAAGTAAATCGCTTTTTGTTCAGTATTTTTCTGTTTAAAATGTTGTGTATTGAATATAACACAGCAAAATGAAAATATCTTTCGGAATATAGATTAGCAAAGACAGTGAGTGAGAATTTTTTGTAAATAACCGTTACAAATGTCTATTCTAATATGAGTATGTGAGCGTCTAGATCTCAATAGGAACGAAGAAAAGAGTGCTAGACTGCTACGTGATGTCAGTTCTTCAGTACGGCTGTGAATGCTGGACAATATCATCGAAAATGAGGAAAAAACTGGAAGCGGCCGAAATGTGGTTCTACAGAAGGATGCTACGGATATCGTGGACTGAGCATACAAGCAACGACGAAGTGTTAGAAAGAATGGCAACAAAAAGGAAATTGATGCTGAGCATCAGGAAGAGACAACTGAAGTTCCTGGGACATGCAATGAGGAAGGAGAGCCTGGAGAACCTGATACTGACTGGTCAGATAGAAGGAAGGAGAGACAGAGGAAGGCAGCGGATAACATATCTGCAGAGTCTGATCAGGTGGATGACGGAACGGGGGTTGCCAGGAGCAACAGGAGCAAACATACTAAGAGCCACAAGGGATAGGGAGACGTGGAGATCCATGATCGCCTACGTCCTGAAGGGACAGGGCACATAGAAGAAGAAGAAGAAGTGCGTCTATGTAAAATAAAATAAAATAATTGTGGTGGGGTATTTTGAGGATCAACTGTTTTACAATTTGGGTCTGACGAGTCGCGATCATAACATCAGGAAGCGGTGAAATATTTATTTACCCATTGTAATAATCTAAAATCTCTCATATTATATATATATATATATATATTGCTAATTATATGGTTTGATTGATTTGAATTATTCATCTTTTATGTTATTCGAAGCTGACGTTGTACAGGGTGTCCATAGATTTCGTGTGCACTTTAAAAAAATATGACTTAATTTGTATTTGCGTTAGAAATAATTTGTAAAAAGGATTAGAAAGAAGTAAATCTATATTTTTTAAGGTTTTATTGAAATTTTATTTAAGTTTCTACATGTCCTCCATCATTAGCAATACAAAGGGTAATACGATTTTGAAGTTCATATATTTTTACTTATATAAAAATTGTTTCAAATTTTGTGGTAAAAAAATATTCAATAACTATACTTAAAACTAGGTACATTAAACTTTATAACATTTTATACAGCTTATTTCTATCACAAATACAAATAAAGTTATAAATATTTTAAAGTGGACACGAACTTTATGGGCACCCTATGAATATATGGATATATGTGAGAAAGAAAGTATGCGGAATGTTGTACCTCAGAATAGAGGTTAAATGGGGCTGGGATCTTATACTGAACACTTAATATTCACTTAATATGGACGTGTCTTACATTTATAGCGAATTCTTATGTGCCATGTTCCTTCAGGACGTAGGCGATCATGAACATTTACTTGCCCCTATTCATTGTCGTTCTAAACATTTCTCTTCTTGATATCTTTCCTAAACCCTGTCCCACCATCCACTTGCACAATTCCATCAACTATCAGCTGCTTTCTCCGGTCTCTCTTTCTTTCTTTCCGTCCTGTGAGTTTTAGATTCCCCAAGCCCTCTTTCCTCATTACGTGCCCCAGCTGTTTCTAAGCATAAGTTTTCTTTTTTTTGTCAATTATTTAAGTGCCATACGTGATACACCAAATTTGTCTTATTATTTAACCCATAACTGGAGGGAAGAGACAGATTAATACCTTTCCCAAAGGTATTTGTGCGTAAGTGAATGCAAGGAATTCAACTGGAATTCGAACTCAGCTCCCGGATTTCTCGTTCCGAGCCGATATCCACTGCGACACAACGCACATCCGCGTTTGTATCCTTTCTAAAACCTTGTCGTTGCTCACAGGTTCGGTCCATGGTTTTCTCAGCATCCTACTGCAGAATCACATTTCTGTTGCTTCGTCTTTTTCCTTCA
Organism: Ascarosepion bandense; assembly: GCA_037127315.1. Taxonomy (NCBI): domain Eukaryota; kingdom Metazoa; phylum Mollusca; class Cephalopoda; order Sepiida; family Sepiidae; genus Ascarosepion; species Ascarosepion bandense. The sequence goes on from JBBBDQ010000951.1 coordinate 1,693,861, forward strand.
TCCTTGAGTAGATTTCACAGCATTCGCCGCTGTAGTTGGCATTTCGGGTTCCTCTTTTTACTGATGATCATGCATTCAGTTTTCTTGTAGCTTATATTTAGTCCTTTCTTTTTGCTTTTGTTAACTACATTGTGTAGGTCTTGTAGTTTCCTTTCCGTGTCTTTTTTTTTATTTTAGTATCCCCAGCCTGTAGTTGGCATTTTGGGTTCCTCTTTTTACTAATGACATTTGGTTTTCTTGTAGTTTATGTTTAGTCCTTTCTTTTTGCTTTCTTTAGCTACATTGTGTAGGTCTTTTAGTTTCCTTTCCGTGTGTTATTTGATTTTAGTATCCCCAGCCTGTAGTTGTCCTTTTGGGTTCCTCTTTTTACTGGTGACCATGCATTCAATTTCCTTGTAGTTTATGTTTAGTCCTTTCTTTTCGCTTTCTTTAGCTACCTTCTGTAGGTCTTGTAGTTTCCTTTCCGTGTTTTGTTTGATTTTAGTATCCCCAGCCTGTAGTTGGCATTTTGGGTTCCTCTTTTTACTGATGATCATGCATTCAGTTTTCTTGTAGTTTAGCATAGGCTGAACAGCTGAAGAAAGTCCAGAAATTAAAATGATAAAATTGGGTTTCTGTGCATAGGGGTCGATGTACATCTTTCGGGTGAAAAAATTAAATAAATACAATCAATTTCTAACTAATCAGAGGTATTGCAACTATTTTTGTTAAACTAGAAAAGGTAAACTGTGCAAATGACTTTGTAAACACAAAATCGTTTTTTCTTCCAACTGCCAATTTTCATTAATATTTTTACTGTTGCACTCACCCACGTCCACCTGAATCTCATATTACAAAATCTGACACGGCAAACATTATAATAAGTTATTTGTTCCTTCCATTAAAATCTTTTTCATGTTTATTGATTTATAAATTGGTAAATAATAAGCATTGCATTAGTTTAAAAAAATTGAGTTAGATTTTAGAAAATTGTAAATATATAATTATCCTTGTGAAATGAACGATCTTATAAGTAAATATTGTTTGATATTTTGGTTGCAAATTCTCGAGAATCAAAAAAATAAATTCACTTTCATCATATGTTAAGGTTTTATTGCATTTCTAACCATTGCGTGTTAAAATATTTCCAATGAGTAAAAGTAGTTAAAATATTAGTGGTGTCAACGTAAAAATATTTTTTTTAGCCCGAAAAGATGGTCGAATTCATTTTGTTTTAAGATAATGATTTACTGATACAAGTTCTGCTAATTAGCCCAAAGTTAGAAATGGGATGAGGTATATTCATAAACTTCCCAATGTTAATTGCGCATACGTGTACTGAATACTGCTGCCATATCTGGTTGTGTGCACCTGCTATCCACCTAGGTGTCCTTGACAAAGTCCAACGGAGAATCTGTGATGTGATAGATTCCAACTTGGCAGCTCCGATATAGTCACTTTCTCACTGGCGCAATGTGGCTTCCCTGTGTCTCTTCTACAAATACTTTCACGGCTTCTGCTCCGATGAACTTAGCTCCCTGGTGCATCCTATGCATGGATTTGCTCGAAACACAATATTATCAAATATGTCCCACCCTTTTACTGTGAAACCAATAAAATGTAAACACAAATTCTTCTCTATCAGCTTCTTTTCTCGCACTTCCCGCTTGTGAAATTCCCTTCTGTTTACTTGCTTCCCCGACAGCTACAATCTTCAGGAGTTTAGTTGTAAATCAATAGTCATCTCCTATCTTGCTAACTTGCATCCTCTCTCTCATGGTCATTTCTCCGTACACTCCACTCGCATCAGTATCTTCACCCTTCTCTTACCCACTTTTTGACAAGCCCTGTAACCTATTACTCTTCCTCATAACTTCCCTCCGCATCAGTGGCAGTAGATTGACTTGCTTGGGGCGATATGATTATAAAAAAAAATTCTGAAGGTCACCTTGATCGACAACACATGAAGAGAGCTCAAGGACACAGCGACCGAAATGGTGTGACAATAAGAACAAAATTCGAGCGACAGTTAAACTGTAATATTATTCATAATATTGGGTAAGTTGAATATACATTTTAAATGTAAGCAGTAAATATGTAAATAAAATACATGACCTTGCTAATGTCTTTACTAGGCATTGATTTTTTAAAATATCGCTTATGTGTACAAAAGATAGATAGATAGATAGATAGATAGATAGATAGATAGATAGATATACTGAGATAGATAGATAGATAGATAGATAGATAGATAGATATACATACTGAGATGAGATAGATAGATAGATAGATAGATAGATAGACAGACATACTGAGATAGATAGATAGATAGATAGATAGATAGATAGATAGATAGATAGATAGATAGATAGATAGATATTGGGGTGCTAGATTACGTAAGGGCGTAAGAATCACACCCCTTAATGTTAAAGGGGAAACATTCATTACAATGTAATCTTCCCTATTTTTTTTCAAGATGTGGACGAGGATGTTTATTTATTTGATTTGCTTCATAAAGATTTTCAGATATGCTGTTTGTCGTGTTTTTCTTTTGACGTGTTTTTAAGTCGCAGCAGGAGTAACGTTTTTCATTTGTTTGGTTGGCCCATCCCCATCTCGTGAGTTAGTTGTTGCTGATGAGAATATGCTTCTCGGCGGTCGAGCATTTCGTGTAAATCATCTGGCAAAAATGGGTTGACCGAAAATAGCGAGTAGTGTCTGGTGTCCTGATCTTAATTTTGAAAATTTTCTTGAGGTTGTTCTAATGAGCTTTCATCCCCCCGCACTTCGACCTCGCTAATTTCAGCGCACAAGTAGATTGGCAACTAGGTCTCATCATTTCAGTGTTGAAATAGCTAAGTGTCATCGTAAGTTCTGTTTTAATTCTTCTCTTGTATTTCTCGCTTGTGGAACTCTCTTCCAAATCCTGGCTTCTCGGCCACCTATCGTTTTCAAAAATTTAAATTCAACATCAATCACTATCTTCTGATTCACTTAATCCTGTTCTATCTGTCTTCTAGTTTACTAATACTTTCTTATTTTCTTTCATTCTCAATAAACTATGGTGTCTTTGTGACTTTATTACCTTGCTTGGGGTAAAACTATTAACAAAAAAGCTCCAGAATTTTTTTGTTTAATCATATCACCCCGAGCAAGGCACAGGGAGCTGCGTAAGAGTGAAAAGATTGGAAAAGAGAAAGCCGGAAACCACATCCTAAACAGGGAACAAGGGATGAGCCTCTTCACCTGTTCAATAGACGTAGGTGGAGTGTGAACCGGGTGATAGTTAGCCGGAAAGCATATACTAAGCAGGGAACAAGGGAGGAGCCTCTTCACCTGTTCAATAGACGTGGGTGAAGTGTGAACCGAGCGATAGTTTAGTCTATCTGATGAAACTGTTGTTCCTTTTCTATTGAGTGGAGCTTTCGGCATAATCTCTTTTTTACACTTATATTTAGAGCAAAAGTCGATGTGTATGTCATTTGAAAAGTAAGTGCTCAGACTAATGTCCAGAAATTAGTTTTCCTTGTAGGATAAAAACAAGTCAACAAAATCACCTTGGTTGCATTTCTATTCGCATCAACATTGGCATTTTAAGCTACGAACCTACTGATTCAATCATTTATGTATTTGCGATTGTATACACTTCTTCTATAGGCCATGTCCCTTCAGAACATAGGCGAACATGGCTTTCCACGTCTTCCGATCCCTGGTGGCCCTTAGATCGCTTTCTCCTGTCACTCCACCTAAACCCCGCTCTGCCATTCACCTACTCAGGTCTTTCAGATATATTATCCCTGTTTTCCCCTCTCACTCTCTTTCCCTGACCTGTGAGTATCATTTTCTCCAAGACCTCTTTCCTCATCACATGTTTCAAGAACTTCAGCTATCTCTTCCCGATACTCAATATAAATTTCCTTTTCTTTTCTATACTTTCTAAAACCCCATCATTGCTCACGTGCTCGATCCATGATATTCGCAGCATCCTTCTGTAGAACCACATTCCAGTTGCTTCAAGTGTTTCATTTATCTTTGATGATATTGTCAAGCATTCACTGCCATATTGAAGAACTGACATCACATAGCAATTCAGTACTCTCCTCTTTGTTTCTAGTGAAATTTTCCTCTCTCTTAATACTCTGCTCAGTTTCTGGAACTCGTCCTTCTCCATGCCAATTCGCTTTCGGATCGCAGTGTCACACTTTCCGTCTTCCGTCTTCCGTTAGAATTCTTCCCAAGTACTTAAATCCCAAAATTAGATTGCGCATACGCGCGTGCGTGGGTATGCATGCGTGTGCGTGTGTGCGTACGTGAGTGGGATTGTGTGTGTGTGTGTGTGTGTGTATTTGAACGTGGGCATATATGTGAAGGCGTTTGTTTCTGTGTCTGTGTGAGCGCGCGTTATTGTACACGTATGTATACGTGTGGGTTTGTGCCTGTGTGCGTGTTCGTGTGAGCATGTGCTCATGCTTGCGTGTGTTTTTCATGAAACTAGTATTGACACTTACTGGATAGGCGCATTCAGAGACAAAACCTTGTTCCATTATGTGGTATGTGTATCTTCGACGTGGGTGATCATGGCTCTCCACAAAATCTTATCATTTTATATCGAAGCAAAATTAGTCCTATTTCAGTTTCCGAAACGACATCCACCATTTACAAGAATCTTTCCTATGTTAGATACTCGATATTTCCTACATTCAGTCAGTTAAGTGCCATACATGAAACACGCTTTGGGCGACCATGTCTCGAAAGAGACAGGATTGACTGGGTAGAAGATTATCCTACAGTAGCTTACCATTGCTTTCTGCGGTAGACTGGTTACCAGCCAAGGCTATAAAACCCAATCTGTCCTGCTATTTAGTCCATAACTGGAGGGAAGAAGATTGACTGGGCAGAAGATTATCCTACAGTAGCTTACCATTGCTTTCTGCGGTAGACTGGTTACCAGCCAAGGCTATAAAACCCAATCTGTCCTGCTATTTAGTCCATAACTGGAGGGAAGAAGGCAGATTAATACCTTTCCTAAGGGTTTTGGTGCGTAATTGAATGCAATGGATTCAGTTGGAATTCAAACTCGGCTCCCCGATTTCTCGTCCTGAGCCGATATCCACTGCACCACAACGCATATGTCGCTTATTTAAAATATGGGATTTGTGTACCAAATTCACCAAGATATCTTACTTTTATATGTCTCTTAGAAATTTTAACTGTTTTTTTTCCGGTCCTAAATACAGTTTTCTTTCCGTTCCGAATTTTTCATTTAAACTTCCCCATTGTTCACATGATATGTTCCTGGTCTTTCCCGAAATCTTTTACTGAACTACATATTTTTTGCTTAAAGTCTGCCCTTTATCATTTTATATCGAAGCAAGATTCGTCCTCTTTCAATTTCCGAAATGACATCTATTTCCAAGAATCTTTGATATGCTAGATACTAGATTTTTCCCACAGTAACTTGCTTATTTAAAATATGTGATTTGTGTACCAAATTCACTAAGCTATCTTGCTTTTACGTCTCTCAGAATCTTTAACTGTTTCTTTCCGGTCCTAAATACAGTTTTCTTTCCGTTCCGAATTTTTCATTTAAACTTCCTTATTGTTCACATGGTCTTTCCCGAAATCTTTTATTGAACAAATTTTTTTTTGATTTATGTGCTTCGTGGTGCAGTGGATATCGGCTCGAATTCCAGTCGTATTCCTTGCATTCACCTACGCGCAAATACCCCTGGGAAAGGTATTAATCCATCTCTTCCCTCAGTTATGGGTTAAATAATAGGACAGATTGGGTTCTGTAGCTTTGGTCGGCAACCAGTCTACCGCAGAAAGCAATGGCAACCTACTGCGGGATAATCTTCTGCCCAGTCAGTTATGTCTCTTTCGAGACATGATCGCCCAAGCGTGTATCACGTATGGCACTTAACTGACTGACTCCCCTTTATAGACGAGCGATGTCTCCAACAGTCAGTGCTGTATAGTAGAATTTATATTACCCAGCAGTTCAGCAGAATTTTTTTTCTTTAGTTCTAATACATTGCTTAGGTTTTTGAATGTCGACTATTTCTATTGTTATATATCGCTGATATGATTGCTATAACCAAAGCAAAAAATGATGATCGGCTTGAAATATAACGATGAACAACGTGTGTACAAAAATATATTTACTGATTTATTCTCTGCAATCACCGTGTCGCTTGTAGGTAGATGAGTGGTCATAAGAACACGCACATACGAGGGAGTGGTGGCTGCGACCCTGTGTGTCTGGACCCAGGAAAGCACGGTCTTATATATAAGATCACGTTCTGTCGAGCTTCAACCAATTACGTCATTCCCAGGCAAGACTAGTCACCAGATGTTGTCTTTTTCCAGTTGCATTTTGACTTAAATACGTTATTGTTTATTTCATTGTTTAGATTTTTCCAACTTTGACACGCTGACGAAAATTCGTGTTTATCTTATTGTTTCTGAAAATACACTGTTTATTTATGTTTTTGCATTTCAATTTTGACTGAAATCATAACGTGTTCTTTTTCACCTTCGACAGGAATAAATTCTTTTCATATAGGATTTACATTATTCGGACTATTGTCCTCATCTTTGTTGTCATTTGTACGATGTTTCGGCCGTTATACGCTCCGGTCTTCTTCAGGTGTTAGGCAGACCAGGAACAAAGCATATATGCAGCCTCTGCAACAGAGACTGTCACTACAGCATCGGTTCGTACAGTCACAGATACCGATGCTCCAACCAAGCAGACAACTAGTATGCTAGCCATAGTCAACCCTGACCGACGGAGGCCTACAAATTTTACTTGTACTGCAACTACACTTACTGTTTCAATGTTTTCTACTTCTATGTGCTCTGTCCCTTCAGAACGTAGGCGATCATGGCTTTCCACGTCTCTTTATCCCGGGTGGCTCTTAGCACGCCTTCTGTTACACCATGCAACCCTCGTTCCATCATCCACCTGATCAGGTCCTTCAAATATGTTATCCGCTGCTTTCCTCTGTCTCTTTTTCCTTTTATCTGGCCTGTTAGTGTCAGGTTCTCCAAGCCCTCTTTCCTATTTGCATGTCCCAGGAAATTCAGTTGTCTCTTCCTGATGCTCAGTATTAGGAACCTTAAATAAATAATACCCACACGAGCAACAAATATTAGTTTTCTTCGATGAAGATAAGCTTATGTTCGTATCACTTTGAAATACCTGTTCCCCTACTGCTTCCAAAGTTAAGCAAGATCGAGCCCGAGTGACCGTATTCTTAGATGTGCGGCTGGTGTAATGAATACCAGTTACGATAAAAAAAAGATTTAACCATGAGTTTTATAATTTTCCTTCCACAGACAACTAAAACAAATTTACGAGATATTACTTACCAAATATCAGGCAAAATAGCGAACATAAACTAGAGTTATAACAGAAAATAACATGAATCCAAAACTTATGCGTGTCACTGTATTCTTTATAATTAGTTCTCAACCACGGAAACCATTCATAACTCAAAAGAATACATACCTATAGTTTAATTACTAACTTGCGTATATAGAGAGTTATCTACGATTTTGATACATGACTGACCAATGAGAATCGAACCCAAAAAAATTATAAATACCAAATTTCTCTTTTTTTGTCTGCTTTCGGCCAATCTCTTACAAACTTTAATAAACGTGAAAAATATTAATTTGATATAATTTGCCTATTTGTTCTTTATCGTATAATTCCGTCAGATTCCTGTCCACAGTTGATCTGCATTTAGCTCAAGAAAATAATACATTGTGAGAGAATATGAAAAAGAGAAACCATAATTAAGGTGAGAAATCAATAAATAAACAGGAATTAAGAATGTGATAATGATTTACATTGCATTCAAAGAGAGTTCTAGAAGCAAGAAGTGCGAGAGAAGAAACTGTTAGCATAGAACTTACGGTTACATTTTTCCAAAGGGTATTTGTGTGTAAGTGAATGCGAGGAGTTTAACTAGAATTCGAACTCGGCTTCCCGATTTGTCGTTCCGATTCGATAACCATTGCACCACTATGGACATCCTAATCTCGTACTTTAGCTAGAAACAAAGAAGAGAGTACTAGATTGCTATGTGATGTCAGTTTTACAATATCAGTATTTCCATGGCAAATGTTTAGAATAGCTAAATTATTTAGCTTCTTAGGATCAAAATTTTACGACTAAACTTAACGTTACTCTATTGCTATTTCTATCGCAAATGTTCGTATTAAGTTCGATTTTTTAGTGTTATCAGTTCAGGCCTTTGCAGATAGACTTTTCGCTATATTATCGCTATTTTTCTGGCAAATGTTCAGAACAGCCACATTATTTAGCCCCTACGCTTCAGAATTTTAAGATAAGCCTCATGTTACTATTTCGACAAATGTTTCTGATGAACATTCTTCGTTCGTTTCACCCGTTCAGAAATTTATAGTTCAGCCTCTCGCTATACTATCGCTATTTTCATGGCAAATATTTAGATGAGCTATAATTCTTTAGCGCCACCAGTTCTGAACTTTTCAGCGATATGTCTCGGTATACTACCGCTATTTCCTAGGCAAATTTTCAGAATAGCTTTATTATTTATTTCCTATGGTTTAGAATGTTACGGTTAAGGCTCAGGTTATTATACCGCTATTTTCATGGCAAATGTTTAGATGAGTTCCATTCTTTAGTGCCATCAGTTCAAACCTTTTCGCTATATTATCAATATTTCCATGTCAAATCTTGAGAATAGCTACATTATATATTTCCTCCGGTTCAGTATTTTACGGATAAGTCTCACGTCAGTATATCGCTATTTCCATGGAAAATGATCAGATGACCTATCTTCGTTCGTTCCATCCGTTCAGAGCTTCAAAGCTCAGCCTCTCACTACACTATCGCTATTTCCATGGCAAATGTTTAGATGAGCTACATTCTTTAGTGAAGTTAATTCAGAACTTTACACCTAAGCGTTTCTCAATATTATTGCTATTTCCACGGCAAATAATCAAGTAAACTACCTTCATTCGTTCCAGTCGATCCCAAAAGAAAACTGTTTTCATTTAAACACCATAGAAATAAATTTCTGTCTGCCATCAATATGACTGACACTAGATTTCTAGAAAACAACACTTTGCTTCTTCTTGGCTTTACATTTTCAACTGACTTGAAGTAAAGCGACGATCAATGACTACATCTTCTTCAAGAAATGTTGGGTCACTGTCGCACAAGAGAAATTATTTCTCGTCAGAATTCATCTTGCCCATTTTCAAATCTGCCTATGCGTTGAATACAGTTGCTATGTCTGATCAAGTACTCCTGCTGTTCGTCTCGAGGTTCTTGACAAAATCTAAAAAAGTAATCTGCAAAGGAACCGGTCCTGACTCGGCAACTCAACTTCAGTCACTTTTCTCAACGACGCGACGTAGTTTCTCTTTGTTTTTTTTACATATATTTTCAAGGCAACAACTCTTCGAAGCTTTTTTCCCTGGTGCGCCGACTACAGGAAATTAAGCGTGCTACCAGATTGGATGTGCGTTGTGGTGTAGGATGTGCGTTGTGGTATAGTGGTTATCGATTCAGAACATTAAATTGGGGAGCCGAGTTCGAATTCCAGTTGAATTCCTTGCATTCAGTTACGCGCAAATACCCCTGGGAAAGGTATTAATCCATCTCTTCCCTCAGTTATGGGTTAAATAATAGGACAGATTGGGTTCTATAGCTTTGGTCAGCAACCAGTATACCACAGAAAGCAATGGCAACCTACTGCGAGATAATCTTCTGCCCTCATCTTTGTTGCCATGTGTACGACGTTTTGGCCGTTGTACGCACCGGCCTTCTTCAGGTAATAGGAATTTCGAACCGAATACTTTATTAAAATCACTGGAGTATATCATCCTCATTGCTTGCGTAAAGCCACGATTGGAAGTCATGAGTTATCTCCCTCTGACTCTGCAAGTTACTTGTTCTCAACTGCTGTAGCCTGGTATTGAACTCACAACGGCCGAAACGTCATAACAAAGATTAAGAGAATAATCCGAATAATGTAAATACTGTAAATACTACCTCTTCTCAAAAATATAGACAAATGCCATTGTCTATCTTCTTGAATTCTGTTCAACTTTGTTCTTTCCTCCATCTTTCTTATATTCAGTCTTTTCTATCAATTTTACTCCCAGTAGTACTCTGCATACTACTGGTATTCCCGCCCTTCATGGAGTGAAAGAATTAAAAAATATCATTATCATATTTTTGTTTTGTTTAAGAATGAAAAAAGAAAACAAAATGTCCCTTTTATTTTCTCAATCTTTTTCAAGTTTCGATTATTTTCTTTGCTCTAAAATAAATGAGTGCTTCAGAAATGAACATAATTTTCCCTTAATTTTCTCCGCTTTTTTAACAGTGTCTTATACTCCATAGTGATCTATAAACAAAGTGACGTAAAGTTTAGCACTAATCAGTCGCTAAGCTTGTTCCTACTTATTCACAGTGACAAGTTATATAGGCTCTCTCTTGCTTTTATACAAATTAGGCATGTTAATTTGCCAGTGTTAATACACAAAGATCTACGTTCATTATTGTTCCTGTAGACAGTGCCTTAACTAAAAATAAGGTTTCTAGATTGTTCGTAACGTTCAGAAGTGGAAATTTTAATCTGAAGAACCGAGAATATTCCTATAGTCCTACCCTCAGTGATGATGACAAAACTGAAACGTAATTAAATCTCCTTCAAGTTGACACAGGATATTGCAGAGATACTCCACATATCTTATATGAGCGTTTTAAGGCATTTGAATGACACTTATTATTTAATGAACAATATTTGATAGATCTTATTCCTATTTGCGATTCTCCGCTTACACTTAATAAAAACTATATTTTTCTCAAAAGAACGATAACAAGGGGTAATTAATAAATAGTTTACAACGACTTGGAGTGTAAGAATGTCTTGTGAAAAGAAAAAGTCAGTCAGTACGTGGAAAAATTGATGCTCTGTAGATGATAGTCTTGGAGGTTTATTCTATATTTGGAACTTCTACAAAATTTGACGCTGAATTCAGACCAATAATTTTTTCAATTGAACAGATGAAATGCAGTAATCGTTGAACAGTTTCCGGCGTCAATGTTTCGTAATCAATCAGGATAACTTCCTGTATATTTGAAGATCCGGAAGAAATTGGTAGAGTTTGACTGGCATGTTTTACGACACTCACTGCACTAATCTTAACTTGTAAAATTTGGATTACTACTTATTTCAATCCTTAATAGAAAGAATTCAAATCATTCTGAATGTTTGCAAAACCCACATAGCCCAGTTCCTCACAAAATCTTCCAAGTTCTGGAAGGATGGAACCACAAATCTGCCTTAAAAATGACGGAAGAAGGTTGAGAAGTTTGCTTTCTTTTTGACACTCATCCCTCTGATCAGTAATGTCTCACTCACATTCGCTTTTTCATCTTAAATTGATCGCCCTTTTTCTTTTCTATCGACTTAGTGGTGGACACATAAAAAAGAAGGAAGCTGACATTACTCTACTACTCTGTTGAATTACAAACAGCGAAACACAAGCATTCTTTGTTCAACCAACAGTCGCTTGAATTTAAAAGACATTTTTTCTATCAAACAAATTATTAAAAACAATATACAAATTGTTTATTCTGTATATATGTTGTTCAGTCAGTTAAGTGCTATACGCGATACACACATAAAGTGATCATGTCTTGAAAAAGACATGACTGACTGTCAGAAGATTATCCCGCAGTAGGTTGCCATTGCTTTCCGCGCTAGATTGGTTGCCAGCCAAGGCTATAGAACCCAATCTGTTCTGTTATTTGATTCATAACTAGATGGAGAAGAGATGTATTATATCATTAAGTAATAATTAGCGGGGGATCGGTTTATTACATTATAACAATAGAAAGCTGATCCCCCACTTTATGACCAGTACAACCCTTAATCATTATTCCAATTATTATATACAGTCAGTCAATTAAGTGCCATACATGAGACACGCTTGAGACAATCATGTCTTGAAAGAAACATGACTGACTGGGAAGAACATTATCCAGCAGTAGGTTGCCATTGTTTTCTGGTAGACTGGTTGTCAGACAAGTTTATATAACCCAATCTGTCCTATTATTTAACCCATAACTGGAAGGAAGAGACGGATTAGCAGCTTTCCCAAGGGTATTTGTGAATGCAAGTAATACAACTGGAATTCGAATTCGGCTTCCCGATTTGTCGTTCCAAGTCGATATCTACTGCACCACAACGCGCATCTTCGGCATTTACTTTTTTTGTGTTTAATCATATCACCCGAGCAAGGCGGTAACGCCACTGATGTGCAGGGGGCTACGTAAGAGTGAAAATATTGGAAAAGAGAAAGCCGGAAACCACATCCTAAACAGGAAACAAGGGATGAGCCTAGTTTAGTCTATCTACTCTACTTCTTTAAAAAAAGTGCTCAATACAACATATTTTGTAGAGTATATATAATTAAATTTGTTATTTATTAGCAATGTAAACAATATCAATTATATATATATATATATAGTCGATATTCACTGCACCACAATATATATACTATTTTCTAATTTTATACAAACATTTCTTACTGTGCTGTTCTTGAAATTTGTGTAGTAGTTCGTGGACAGGATACCCGGCATTAAATTCTCCTTTTAATCAGGGTGTTCTGTACTTCACAATGTATAACAAAATACTGTGTTTAGAATTCATTCAAAAATACTACAACCTTTTGTTTTGACCAAAAGAAATGTAGTTTGTTGACAGGATAACTCTCATTAAATTCCCCCTTTTAATCTGGTGTTCTGTACTCCACAATGTGTAACAAAATACTGTGTTTAGAATTCATTAAAAAATACTACAGTCTTTTGTTTTGACCAAAAGATTTGTAGTTCGTGGACAGGATATCCCGCATTAAATTCTCCCTTTTAACCTGGGAGTTCTGAACTCCACAATGTGTAACAACATACTGTATTTAGAAATCATCAAAAATACTGCAGTTTTTTGTTTTGACTAAAAGACGTGCCACATTGTTAATTCTGCAGGTTAGAGTTTATAGCTCGAATAAAACGATGATAAGGTGCTACCTAGAAAATCTGCATTCGAATTTTTCATTTTGAACTGGGTACGCTAATTGACCTCTCGAACCGATGTAGAAAATTTAAGTCAACCATGAGGAGAAACGATGAAGCAGCCATATTTATTTTTTTGAGTTCATGTTCCTTTTCTTCATTGCGCAGGCGTACAATCTGTCAGAGAAATAATTATTTGTCCTTATTTTCTTCATGCTTTATCCCAGCGCGTACAGGAGGCAAAGTCATATATTTTTGTCACGGCTTTTGTTAATAATCACGTTTTCCTAGCAAGCCTCGAAGACAACAAGATGTTGGAGGCAGACATTGAGCCGTGAACTTAATTCTGTTATTAGAAGGTATATACCAAATAAAAGAGAGAAAAACAAAGACGAACGACAATGTTACTAGAAAATATAGATTCCTATCAATAAAAAAACACGTAAAATGAAAGACTCAAACGAATATTTTAATGAATAAAAATGAAGAAGAGACTGAAAGAGGAAAGCGTAAAGTGATTTGAAGGAACGAAGAGAAAAGAGTCAATAAAACGAAATCTAAGGAAATAAAAATAAAAGAAAATGAAGAAAGACGGAAATATAAAAGAAAGAGAAAACAAAGTTCTTAAGAATAAAAAACAGGAATGGAAAGGAAGAAAAAATGCTACTAACCGAAAAAATAGCAAAGAAAAATAAAATAAAAGCAGAAAGAGAAAATTTAGAAAAAAAAAGAGAAAAGGCAGAAAATAATAAAGAAAGAAAGCAATCAAAATGGAAAGAGAAAAAGAAGGAAATGAAGACAAAGAAAGAAAGAGAAAATAAAAGAAAGAAAGAAATGGTAAAGACAATTTAGAATGGTTGTTTAGTATGGGCGTCTTTATTTATCGAGCGTACTTATCTTATGGTGCAGTGGATATCGGCTCAGAACGAGAAATCGGGGAGCCGAGTTCGAATTCCATCTGAGTTCCTTGAATTTATTTACGTGCAAATGCCTTTTCCAAAAGGTATTAATCCGTCTCTTCTCTCCAGTTATGGGTTAAATAGCAGGACAGATTGGGTTCTATAACTTTGGTTGGAAACCAATGTACCGCAGAAAGTAATGGCAACCTGCTGCTGGATAATCTTCTGTCCAGTCAGACATGTTTCTCTTTCGAGACATGATCGCCCAAGCATGATCCAGGTATGGCCATTGACTGATGGGACTTTTTCCAAAAATGACCTTACATTTTCAATGTTAGCTACTGTTGTTCCTGCACTGAATTTGATCTTTTTTTTTTCCAAAAAATGAATTTACAGATCTATGCTGCGCTCAATATTTTGTTAATAAAGGTCGTAGAAACGCATCAATTTCAATTAAACCGAGAAATTTATGCCATACCCGAAATAAACTATTTTTATAAGAAAAAGTATTTTTAAGTAAAAAAGAATATATATATATATATATATATTGAATTTTCCAGTTTATCGCCAAAATTAAAATTAACCGGAAAACTTTATGAATTATACACTAATATGAATATTAAGGTTCATTTTTTAACATAGCCATCTAAATAAATTTCAGGATAATTGCGGCGATGTGAGTGATAATCAAAGAAAACAATTCAATCAGGATATCAAAACATTGGTAGAGCGCTATCAGGGATAAACGAATGATGGCTGACTACTGTTGACGTCTGAAAAGGGACTTAAATAACATTAAAAATGACAGACAAAGAAAAAAGAAGAATTTTTTATAATGTTCTTATGTTCGCGAAGTTTTTTTTATTTCTGCTCTTAGTTTGTTAAAAGATTTGATGAAAATACTTGTTTTGTCTTGTTATATTCAAATGTGTTATTTTTTAAGACATAGGGTCTGATAGTCATTGAAAAAAATAGTATTTCTCAATACACACATCAATATATTCTGATTTACATACGAATTGAAAGATTTTTACGATTTTACTTGGGTCAATATCGTATATACAGAAAACAATAAAAAATGTTTTTTTTACCAAAAATGAGACATTTCTATGCATAGGTTCCCAACCTTTCTGCTGCGATTACCCCAAAATACAATTTCACTATTATCCATTACCCCAATAATCAAATACCCGTAATATAGAAAAAGAAGTTATTATATTTTCATACATCAAAAGCAGACAAAGTTATTGGTAATTATTCAATACAATAGTACTAATCTATAATAATCAGAAGTATAGTAGCCGTAACCTAGCCAAAATTTTGACTATGATCACAGTTCTATGATCTGGTGTCTAAAAAGTGGAGAAATTTTTATTTTTTTCCCACAAGGCTTGAAAGAAAGATACTTTAAGAGAGATTGGGGTAGGGGGAATTATTCTTTAAAATGCTGCTTCGTTAATAATTTGGCACAGTGTGAAATTATAAGCTGATTGCCATTTCCCGAACAAATTATCCATTATCCGCAAAATATGGGCTCATTACTCCCCTGGGATAATATACCCCGGGGTTGGGAACCAGGGCTATAGAGCAAAACCGGTAGCTAACAGAGAAAAAGTCAGATCATTTTCAGATTCAGCTTCTTTTAATTAGCTAAAAAGTTGTTTCGTATCTCGAAAACATTTCAATTGTTTTCATTGTTTCATAATTTAAGTGTTACGAGGGTCATTCAATAGATAAGGTGAATTTTTAGGTATAAGGACTTCTAATACAGATAGAAGCTTACTTCTTTTATTTTTCAACGTAGTCTCCTAGCAGTGTCACACACTTTTCCCATCTGTGCACAAGCATCCGTATTCCCTCAGCGTAAAAATCTTTGGACTGATGTCTCAGCTAATCGCTCACAGCACTTTTGACTTCATCGTCAGTTTCAAACTTTGTGCCTCTCTTCGTGCCGCTTTCAAGGGACCAAACAGGTGAAAATCTGAAGGGGCAAGGTCTGGGCTGAAAGGAAGATAAGAGAGCAGTTCCAAACCCAGCTCGTTGATGGTCTTCTCTGTTTGGGCTGCTGTGTGAGGCCTTGCGTTGTCTTGATGCAAAACAATAATATGTGAATGATGACCCTTGCATTTGTTCTTTATGTCTCTCTTGACCTGTCCGAGCACCCTTCTGTCACCCTTCTGTCAGACTGAATGAGGTCATTCACTGATTCGATCATCTCAGGAGACGTCACTTCGTAGGCCTCCCAAGCCTGTCTTCATCCTCAACACTGTTCCGTCCCTCTTTAAACAATTTAACTCACTTGAAGACATTTTTGGCTGAAACATGTAGCACCATGCGCAGTTGACATTTTCCTATGAATTACAACTGGTTTACACCCCTCAGCAACCAAAAAATTAATAAATGACCTCCGTTTAATTCTGGAGCATTCTTCTTGGTCGGCCATCTTTGTTAATCTCCAAAACTCCCAATTTTTTTTTCAATCTGCAAAAAAATTAAATTCCTTTGAAAAAGAAGTACAGAATAAATTTAAAAAAAGTAAGCTTCTATTTGTATTAGAAGTCTTTATACCGAAAACTTCACCTTATTTATTGAATGACCCTCGTATTTAATGCCTAAATCTAAATATTTTGCACTAAATTCTATATCTAAAACTACAGAATCTCTGAACACAATTCGGGGAAAACGTATGTTTTAGAGTTATATAATTTCTAGATCATATAATGTAGGTTTTATTTGTTTTGATATAACTTATTTCTTTTAGGAAGGATGTTATGTTGACGGTTTCAGTATTTTGAAATACATTTCTCATGTTGGATACCTTGTAGTATTTTTGTATTACAGGTGCTAAATATGAATGTATTTCATCTTGAGTGTGGCTTATTACGGGTCGTCAACCACGGCAAACAGGTGGCCAGATTGGGTGGTGAACAGTCTTACTTTTCTGTAGATGTGCAGTCGGCGAATTCTACAGCCGTAGCTCATAAGGCATAAATTAATTTTAGTAACATTTTTAGGGAAACTTAATAGTAAACACGAGAGAAAATGAAGGAAGATTGGAAAAAATGAATGAATGAATGCAATAAAGAAAAGAAAAATGAACATAAAAAAGAAACGTTTTGCGAAAAATGAGTGAACGACTAAAGAGTGAAAATTGTAAAAACCAAAAACAACAACAACAACAACAAAAAAAAAATGCCCTGCTTAACCGTTCATTTTTTATAAATGAAAAATAATGCCCGGCATAACACTTAATATTTGATGAATGGAAATAAGTTCAAAATAAAAAAAATAATATCTTGCGTGACATTTAATATTTTATGAATGAAAATGAGTAAAAAACATGTCCCGCATGACATTTAATATTATATGTGTGAAAAGTAGTCCAAATTAAAAAATAATGCCCTTTCATGATATTTAATATTTTATAAATAAAAATTAGTTCAGAATAAAGAAATAATAATATCTTGCATGGCATTTAATATTTCATGAATGAAAATTAGACCAAAATAAAAAAAAAATTAATAATATCGTGCATGACATTTAATATTTCATGAATGAAAATTAGACCAAAATAAATAAAAAATTAATAATATCGTGGATGACATTTAATATTTTATGAATGAAAATTAGACCAAAATAAAAAAAAAATTAATAATATCGTGCATGACATTTAATATTTTATGAATGAAAATTAGTCCAAAATAAATAAAAAAAAACGACGAAGAACATAAATAAAACGATCCTCCGGTTTTTGTTAGCAAAAACGAAGAAAACAAAAACATGTAAAATTAGCTACTTCCAAAGATTTGGTAAAAAAAATGAGCGTACACAAGAAAAGAAAAATTTGCCGCAAATATAATATAAACAAAATTTTATCATTAAAATCTTTATGTTATTATTAAGAGGAAAGACCAAATGATTTTTATTATTACATTACAAATGCCGGCAAGAATGAGGGCAAAAATCAAAATTTTTGAGGGATTATATATATATATATACATATTTGAAAATATTTTTGTAAGTACAGAATCTAATAATAGAAAAGTGTGTAACTTAATGTTACACATTGTAAATGATATTAAAAAAAGCTAAGCAACCGGTTTTGCTCCCGCTCTTCAGGCCTCTACGGAAGATTTTAATCAGAATTAAAATTAAATAAATCATGAAAATGAGGGAGATGAAAAGAAATTGAGAATGCAAGTAGCTAGAGGCTAATAATATCGAGCCCCAACAACTCACGCTGTTTTTCACAGTGCAGGCTTTCGGAACCCGATATATAAAGCCTCCAGAAACTTGAGATGGAATTTTTTTTTTTTTTTATAAGCGTTTCACCCCGAGCAAGGCATGTCACTGCCACTACTGTGCAGGGGGCTACGTAGAGTGGAGAAAGGCTGATTAAATATAGGAAATGACAGAGGGTGGGTGATAGGCGGGTAAGGATACCGAGAATGAGGGTTGGGTAGATGAGAGTGTTGTGAGAATAGTTGGGAGTTAGTGTGATAGGAGGTGTCTATTGATCCTACATTTAAACACCTGGAGATTGTAACTGTCGGGAAAGCAGACTTGTGGAAGGGAGTTCCACAGGCGGGAAGCGCGAGAAAAGAAGCTGTTGGAGTAGAATTTACGGTTACATCTTATTTGTTTAACTGTAAAAGGGTGGGAATGATGAGCGAGATCGGGA